>PNEQ01062522.1:0-36436 GCA_003012365.1 Medauroidea extradentata | reverse complement strand
GAAAGGAGGGGAGAGGGGAAGGTACTGTAGATAACTGCATGGTTATACAAAACTATAGTCAGTTCCCTGCTGGATGCCGAAGAGGTCGGATGCTGTCCATCATGTCTGGGAGATGTGCAAGTAAGTGTCATAATTAATTACTGAATTTATCGGTTAAATCGATCGGTATAGATTCGAGAATGTAGGATAATTGATCGGTCGAATCGAAAATTATTAATTGATTGAATTGATCGGTTAAATCGATCGGGTATTGTTAAATAATAAATAATAACGATTGATTTTACATTTTTAGTTATTAAAAGTATTAGGGGTGTTGTTGATCGGGTATGGGGCGAAAGAAATTAAATAATAAATAATATAGATAGATTTTACATTTTTAGTTATTAAAAATATTAGGGGTTATGTATACATGTATACTGCATATCATGTGAACCTTACGAATGTCGAGCCGAAGGTTGCCGAGCATGGCCGAAGATTGCCGAAGGTTAACGAGCTTGGCCGAGCATACCCTATGAATTTTTTAACTAAATAATTGTTATATAAAATTATATTATATAAAGTGTTTTTATTAAATAGTATTTTTATTACAAAGACTTTACTAAAAAGAATTTTATTAAAAAGTTTTTCTATAAAAATTTTTATTAAATACGTATGGGGTTATAATGGAATGCGAAATCAAAAAATTTTTGGAAGACTCGGAAGAAACCTCAAAGATGGCGGTCGGAACAAGATGGCAGAATTTTTAAACTTTTTTTTTTAATTTTGAAATTTTTTTTAAATTTTTTAATTGATTTTTTTTTAATTTTTCGAAATTGACGTCATTCAAGATGTCGGTCGGAAACAAGATGGCGGGCGGAAACAAGATGGCGGCCGGAAACAAGATGGCGTCGGGGTGTTGGGTTACAGGGGTCAAAGGTCAAGGTCATGGGGTCAAAGGTCAAGGTCACGGGGGTCAAAGGTCAAGGTCACCCTCAGCCCCCCGCCCCTGTCCCCGGACCGGCTATTTCATACTACTCATCAACTAGCATTTGATGTGGGTTTGAAGACCCTAATAATTGTCGTTTAACAAAATTCTGTTTCCGATATTTTAATAACACGTGGTTTTAAAACTCGATATTCGAAGTCTTACTACTCCCTTAATATTAAACCGAGCTACTTAGTGTCCGGTATATATATATATATATATATATACATATATATATATATATATATATATATATATATATATATAAATATTAATTATAATCTTGTTTGTCTTACGTAAGGAATTACCTCACTGCTCTGCACCTGCAGTTCAGGAACACCCCGCAATTTTTGCAAAATCACTCTGAAAATTCACAAAATGGCGTTGCGGTATTATGAATTTAAAAAAATTTATGAAAAATAGTATATTTTTGCACAGCTTTGAGTAGTGGCGGGCACTGAATTTTTCAGAACTAACTTCTGACGAACACATCACAAAATGCAATGACATATTGAATTTTAGTTCCTGTGAATTAAATTACATAAGTTTATTACTTTTTTAATTTTGGTGATTTTGAGACATTGATGAGTGATTATGCAAAAACTATTGGGCCTAACTTTTTTTAATTTGTGGAAATGACATGTTATCTTATGTGTAAAAGTTAAACAGAATTTGGCCCAAATATTAAAAAATTAATATTTAGTGGTGAAACGCCCTTAAGGACATCGGACAGTCGACTCTCTTTACCTTAATTATAATTTTTTATACCTCATTTTTCATTAAAATTTCTACGAACGTTTTCCCATACCCGACATCTACGTGCACCTCTTACTACGTCATAGAAATTTGTATTATTTAGTAGCTCTCGTCGCTTTGTGTGAATGAATTTACTGTCATAATTTTGCCATTCTTTAATTTGAGTCAAAACCAATAGCTTGTTTACTTTGACGTCATTCAAACCAACTTGTGTGACTTAACTTGATGGCGTACGAAATTTATTTGCACCAATGACAGTAAATCTTCAATAAATTGATCATGATAATAACACATATTTTTAAATAAGATCAGTAAGATGTGATATTTGGAATTATCAATGTAATATTTTCAATTAATATTTTATAAGGTCCTGCAATATTCTTCGGAAAATATTTGGTAATGTATCTTCAAAACTCGCAAGTTTGCTGTTGAATGGGCTACAGAAAATTTTACGACACAAGTTTGTTTAAGAAAAGAATGGGTGAATTTACTGAAATGTTGAGTCTGATATAATTTAACAAGTATTTACCAGAGATATTGCATATACTATTATACCACAAATATCATGTTTGCGAAAAAATATCAGTAACTTAATTTGATACACGCATATTCTAGTTAAATAATTTAATCTTACAGTTCTGAACAGCCATTATCTGACAATATTGAACAGAAATTTTAGACATTTCTAAAGTAACCAACATACACAAATAATTTAAGAAGGGACTGAGTCCTAGTCACCATAGATCACGTGGAACCGTATTCAAACCCCGGGAAATCCCTCGTTTATTTACTATATTTTTAATACGGACCGACTAATTGTATCACCTAAGTAAAGTTTTCTCCTAGCTACAGATTAATAAAATAAAACAGATAAATGAGAAATTTCACGAATATAAGTTTATTGCATAACATCAACTGTTTTTAACCCCCAACACAAAAAGAGGGACGTTACAAGATTACCGTGTGTATCCGTGTATCTACCTGTGGCATCGTAGCTCCTAAATGGATAAACTTTTTTTTTTAATGTGACTTAATCGAGATTGTTTTCAGCTATGATTCAAGGAAATCTCTTCAGTCATTTAAAGGTCATCAGCTCTTTTCCAGTTGTTGGAGGGATGTGAGCAACTTGCACTGATCTGATCGATTCAAGATTTAGTATACAGTGACTTCAAAGATAATTCAATAACATGGTCACCTTGACCTGATGCTGCAGCATCATCTGAAATCTGCAGGATACCCAATTCTGCACTAACTTTCAGTCGGTTTTTTATTTATAAATTTAAGTTTACTTGTGTAAAAAAACAATAGCATAAAAGTGTTAACTAATAAACTTTAAATGCTCGTAGCCAATTTTTTTTGTATAACTATTGCACGGTAACTATTGGAAAAAATATACAGATTTCGAGAATCCAAGTGCCCGAAAGTAGTTTACGTAAAACTATTGTTACTCTACCATAGTCAAGCCCTTTACACATTATATATTTTAAATCACTCCAAATCAGTAAATTTTACATACACAAATACCAAACTGTGTATTTGTCATAAGCAAAATGTTAGTTACCGTTTAATGTGAAGCGCTGTTTAAACAATGAAATAGACATTGGTATTTGCTGATTTCTAGTTCCGAACACACTTTACTTATTTCTCAGTCAGTAACAACAGCATTGTTACATTTACTGATTTTTTTATTAATTAAATGAATTTATATGGATTCAGGGTTTAAGCCCATTGAAATAAAATAGAAAATGTATTATAATTATTCGAGTTCTGAGTGAAAGAGATTTATTTCGAATGCTCATAATATATGTGCCAAGATATACAGATCATCGAACGGTAGGGAAAGTACGGGGTCAAATTCTTCAGCACGCTGCCAGAAATAATTACGTTTTTACCAAATTCCTGCGCTGTGAAAATGTCTGCTCCACAAGACACGTCGTGTTCTCTCCGGGATCTTCCACGTTCCACAGCCTGGCCCACCCGCCCTTTTCCAGTCTTTCGTATTAATGAACAGGCTTCATCGTCGAGCATTTATATGACGAGCGGAATACAAGACTTTGCTCTTAAAGCGCGCGGGCATCTTCCTGGAGTTCACGGACGAAGGATGGGAGGCGGCTTCGAAAAAAAAAAAAAAAAAAAAGTTAGTTCGTGAAGAGAATCCAAGATTTTGTAGAACCGGGAGGATTCTCGCCTAGAGGTTTGGGTGAACTTGGGAGGAGAATAATGCGTTATTAAATGTGCTGTCAAGGAGGGTAGACGGGTAAGATATTCCACAGCACTGCGAAGACAGGGCATCTTTGTTTCTCAGTCTTGATGTCATGAATTCTTTCGATGCTTCCGTCGTGAATTTCTTTGCTACCACAATGTAAAAAAATCCACATTATAACTGTATAGTTTCTGCGTTGCATTTGGAATGATCAGGTTTCTTGCTGTAAACAGATTTGAGAAGTGTGTATAGACTATATTTAGCACACTTTTTTATTAAACTATTAAAATTAGTAAACCCACACAATGTATACTAGCAGTATGAACAAAGCTCGATTTTCTATTATAAAATAAAAGCAAAATGTAATAAAAATCAATTTCCTGTTTATCAGGTTCTACATTTAAAATAAATGTGACTGCGTGAATGCGGTTTCTCTTGAACAACCTACGCGTTCCTGTTTGTGTGCACGCATGAAGTCGGGCCACTTTAATGAATGTGGTTACAGTGAAAAACACTTTAAAAGTCTTCTTAATTCGACAGGTTACGATTCAAAGTTATGCAAGATGTCTGTCTTTGCTACCGAATGGCTGGTTTCAGCACAAATCATCCAAGTAATTTTATCTGTTTTGGACTGGAATGTTGCCTTTTATAGTATATTAAGTAGGGTTGTAGTCGTAAATTACATAAACACTGGATCGTTAATTAACGTTATTGGAAACTCTCGAACATGGAATACGAACCTTACAGTTGTGGCAGTAAATAACTGTTACAAGCTTCTAAAAATAAAGTACGTTTACCATTTCTTTTATTATTCCTTCAATCATCAACCCACAATCCAGACCTCTAACTCACACATCTGGATATTTAATAAAAGCTTTCATACAACATGCGAAATAAATGAAGTTCTCAAAAAAAAAAGTAACCTGGAAAGATAAAAGTATGGGGAAAAGTAGATTTTAAATTATTCCTAAATTGTTGTACCCAGAAATGTATCGTGCAGATTGTAGTTTCAAAATAACATGTATTTGTGTACTTAAAAAATGTAGGAAAGTTTTAAAAAATTTCATGTTGGCTTGAAAAAGTGAAAAAGGTGAAATTTTAATCTGAACGTTAGAATTTCTCAGCAAGAAAAACGTCGGTAGAAAAGTATGATTCTTTTAATATTCCAAAAACAAACGTTTTTATTCCTGTCAAATGAAAAGGTAAAATTTTATTATTAAAATTAATGTAGACCTATAGCTGTGTCCTTATTAAAAATCGCACGCATTTGAATTTTGATTACTTTCAACATAACACTACCAATGTAAACAAAATATTTTAACTGGGGGGTTGATTTTTGGACATGCTTCATTACTATGCACATTTCCGTCAAGAAAACTAAAGAAAATAAGAAAAAAATAATAAGTAGGGTTTGCTTTAGTCAAGAGTATACATATACTACACACAAATTCATAAATGAAATGGAATCGGGTCAAATAAACCAAGGGCAACCAGATATGGAAAAAAGACACATTCATACAACGCAGGTTTGAGGCCTGCTTTGGCAAAAGGAGAAAGGGGTAAAATGTACGAACCACGAAAATACGACACAGCGATGAAACAAAATGAAACACAGAAGTTATCGAAAGTATTTAAGCTACAAAGATATGACACAGCGATAAGACGAAACAAAACACAAAAATTTTCCAAACAAGAGCAGATAAGCGAAGATTCTGGAACTGGAATCTGTTCCAGTCTTGAGGCATAGACACGCAGGGTCCGAGAACACCAGTGCGACTGAGGAGAGTGGAGGGCGCGCAAATTCGCATATGCCATAGGAAGGCCATGCAGTCACGAGACCGGGAACAATTGCAAGAAATTCGAAACCTTAAAATCCAGACTGGCTTAACATGCGTGGATAAGTAGCTAATGCTTTGGGAAGATTCAAAACCACTCACTCAGAAAACTGTTAAAATTAATAGGAAAATCGTAGAATCTGCCTTTATTAATAGCAATAACCATATTTTACAGCAGCAAGAAATGTAATTTAAGAATATGTAGAACTCATTGTTGAAGAAAAAATATGTTTTCAGAGCAAAACAACAGCAATCACTCGACCCACTACAATCAGAGTTACTCTAAGTTGCGCGGCCAATCAGGAAACAGCTCGTCTGCCATTAGCAGAGCAAGATAGATGGATGTAACGATAAATACCCATGGTTTTTCCAGCTGTAATATATCTGTTTGTCCTTTCACCAAAGGTAATAAGAAATTGTTTTAACCAAGTTACAAACTGAAACAGGCAGTACTGGAATTCGGCGGGATGTACACTTACGTTACTCCTGGCATTTATAAGCTGCAATAAAATATTGTTGTATGGTTAGAAGTCAGGCTACGGCTGGCTACGGAATTGGCCAACTGGGTCTCATCTGTAGTTTTGTTCATTTAGCATCTTATTCGTTTCTTGCGTTACATGTTAGGCTCTGGCGCCACGCTGTCGGGAAAAAAATGTTCCGAGCGTTGTATGTGTGTGTGTGTGTGTATATATATACATATATACAGTATATATGTGTGTGTGTATGTATATATACACACCACACGGAGATGGGTATTCGTAGATTTATTAAGAAGAGTAGTATTATTGAAATAATTAATATATTTTTAACCTGTTTCTCAAAATACGTCATCTTACCTTTCCATATTATTAGCGGTTAGTCACACAATATTTACCTTCACTTTTGATTTTAGTCACTTTTATCAAATTCAGGACAGGGTAATCATAAAGTACCCTGTGGCGTTTCGTTTAAGATAACAAGCGCACATGTACAATGTAACTCCACGTCAACACATAGTCACTACATGAAACTTTTATTTACATAACAAACTAAGAAGTCTCAGTAAGCTCCTGTGCGCCCATTACACTCGCGGCGCATTGCTGCAGAGTTTCAGTATGCATTATTCTATGACATTAAGTAGCCTAAAACTCTTTACTCAGATTCTATCTTTCAAATATTCCCTCGAAATTTAGATTTTACACTGAAAATAAAATGTTTTGGAAGTTTTCCCTGTCAAATTATTTAGTAGCACACACAAATTATAGTTATTTTTTTGGCGGCAGCAAAATGTTTTGTCTTAACCACAAAATAAATTTTCAGGGTGAAAACCAACAAAAGGTTTTGTAGCATCCACAAAATATGTTTTTTCCGTGTTGAAACAAACTCATTGTTTAATACATCTGTACGATGCGACTTATGCTCATAATAATAATAAGTTATAAATCTGGCAACAATTTAATTTGCACAAATGTTTACATTTTATGCGGTTAGATTTATTCTCGAGGATAGCATGAAGTAGATATATGTTATGCCTAAGATGCTGAAATGGTAGCTGGAGTACAGTTTCCAAATGTCTAATAAGGTGCCCGCCTACTGGCTCTGTGTTTGTGTGAGTGAGGCACGGTGCCAAGGGCGATGTTGACAGGCTATTATGGCGTGGTATCGCCTGTACCATAAGACTCTTAAACGTCGTGCAGTGGCATCGTAGATCACTCGCCTGACTGACACTTTCAGTGGTGAACCCCATAATTTATTGTTAAAAAGTTTCCACTGCACGCGAATCCTATGAGTAGTTTTTCAGATATATCGTGTTGTAAAAGCTGTTTTTTTAGGGGCTCTGAAATGATTTTTCTAATCGGCGTGATGCTTTGTAACGACCCTTCAGTTACCGTTTCAATTGTATTTCCTTGTCGTACATTGACCAAATGTGCATATGTGAAATAGTTTCGTAAATAAACGTATTTACGAACACGCTGCAACGCATTTGAAGCGCTCTTGTAGTCGAGACTTTTAAAGACGCTGGCTACTCCAGAACCCTAATGGGTGCAAGGATGGCGAATATCATGTTAACATATATTTTCTGCTGTTAGGTATTTGTCGAATATACACATAAGCATTTAGTGGCTTATTGCTGACATTCGGTGCTCCCAGCATTGCTATTTTTAACACCCTGAAAATTGTAAGCAAATGAGGTGTTATTATTCCCAAAACAACACTCGAAAACACCTACGTGTATTTTTTCTGCATATTATAATTCCTGTACCAAAATTTTCACACATAAATTCAGAAAACTGTTTACGTTCGGAAGCGATGTCGATAATCGTTGACTGAACACCGCCGCATATTGTTTAAAACGTAGATCCGTACCCTTGGAGGTAGGAAAGCGACCTTAAGACACGAGGTCTTCAATAGCTTACAGGCTTTCAGACATTAACAAGGTGTTCGATCGAACAAACATGGTCACGTGACTCAACAAATCCGCATAACTCCGTCAGGTTACCTAACTTAACCTCTTTTATCAGACGTTGGTCCAAGGCGTTCGCCGGAGCACCGCGTTGAAAACTTTTCGCAGCCGGTGTATGCCGCTTCTAGCCGACAGTTGGTGGTGAAGTGGAATAAAGGGCGCGGAGGGTAGCAGGAGTGTATGTGGGGAGGGGGGTGTACACCAGTTACGCAGCATACATAATTACCGAGTCGTAGGATGGGATGCCCGCATAACTGCGTGGCACCGCTCATCTCGCACGCTGCAATATGGCCCGCTCTGCCCTCAAAACCCTGCTTCACGTCCCGCGCCGACAGCACAGAATGCCGTACAATACAGAAGCAATACTATTGCGTACATAAGTGTCCGCGGCTTTGAAAGGGTCAGAAGAGAGATAAAAGTGTTTTTTCTATACTTTAAGGACTTTCAAGTGCAATTTAATCGTAATTTTATATTTATATGAATTAGTGATAGTTTTTAGATATTTGCGAGTTCAGTTTCCTCTTAGGAAGTAATTATAGCTTAAATGATTTTCTCATAAGTTTTTAATTATTTTATTGCACAACTCATGGGATGTAAGTTCACAGTCAAGTGTTTTATTTAAATGCGTCAGTTGATTTTTACTACTTGCATGACAACGTAACAAGCAAAATTAATTTGTAAGAGGAAACTGTACTCACAAGCATCGCCTACGAAACCAACTATATTTCATAAAAATACAAAATTACGATTTTTTCGCACTTGGACACCCTTAAGAGCCGATGAGGGAAAGGTGAGGTGAAGAGGCAACACAGCGATCCGGGATTCGAACACATTACTTCTTACACTTTAGACATGCGCCTGATCGAATACGCTATGGAGACCGGCTGTAGGAGCTAGAACGTTTATAACTCCCACCACGGTGATACAGAATCTATTCGCAGTTAGTTCAATCTCGATTTTCTCATGATGGGAATGTGGTGGACGTAGTTTTTACAACCTAGACTTTTTTTACGAACAGTTAAGCTGCATTCCAGACCAATTGTGACGTATAATATCTTTTCACTTTAAGGGTGTTGAAGTAGGAAAAACCCTTAATTTTATGTTTGTATGAAACAAAGTGTAGTTTTGTGAATTTTATTTATTTATTTATCCACAAAATGTTCGGCCATTAGACGGTTTACAACAGATCGTGTTCAAAAAGATGAACAACACAGTTGATGTTATATTATTAAACTTAAACCTATAAATTATTGTAAAGTTATAACACAGTTAATATAATGTGACAGTTATTTATGTTTGTTTTTATTTATTTTTAACAAACAAAAAAAAACTAGCCTAAACTTACGTAAAACTATACTATTAATCTTATGGCATATTGACAAGAAACCAGTCTCACTTACAAATTATCGTTATTGAGGTTGCTTTTTGTTGCGTCAACAGAAATTGTTTAACAATTAGAATTTATTGGTTTGTGGACATACGCCACTGCTCGTGTTTTGCTGATCAAACCGGTCTTGAATGACAAAGTACAAAAAAGGACAAGGAAAAAATAAAAACAAATACATAAAACACACAAACACAAATAGAAAAAAAGCAATCGCAGTGGAATTCTGTCAGTTTTTTTTCTGGCAGAATTCCTCTGGGATTGCTTATTATCTATTTTTGTGTGTGTGTTTTATATACATATTTTTGTACTTCATTCAAAACAAGTTTGATCAGCCAAACATGAGCAATGGCGTATGTCCACAAACCAATAAATTCGAATTGTAAACTCCCATTACAACAAGCATTTATAAATCTCTGAAATTGTTTAATTTTCTTTCTGAATATGACATCGCTGCCGTATTTAAAATCCTCCGCCAGAGCATTCCATAGACTGCAAGAGAGGTAGCTGAAAGATTTTTTTATGTTGAGCTTCTATGTCGTGGATATTTTGAATTAGTTTTTAACCTAGTTTGATATGCATGCTGTGGTTTTTGCTTGTTTCTATTTTCGGACAGATAAGATGCACTTTCTTAGTGAAGATTATTTTTTGTTGTAGATGTTACTTGGGAGTATGTTTTCCTCTCATGGAAAAAAAACTCATCCAGTTAGTCCATTATGGCATTTCAAAGTAAAATGTTGCACATTACTTGTTCCTATCCGTCGGAAAAAAACAACGAACGTAATGGAATAAAATAATACATTAGAAAATACTTATCATGAGTTAGTACTTGGCGTATACCAAAACCCACTGCAAAATTTATATTGCATAAAAAATTTGCTTAAAAGACAATATACATTTAAAATTTTAGCAATTCCGCATTTCTTAATTTCGGTAATTGCTACACAAGAACCATTCCTGTATTATAACTTCACTTTCAAACATAACAGCCTAGTTATCATGAATATTTCAGTGGCACTTGTCCAAAAAAAATGTGGCGTGAATACAGTTTTATACTGTCTCAAAGAATGAAATTGTGTTAACCTCACAAATTACCAATATATTTTTTTTTTTCATATCTTGTGGTTGTATTTTAGTCTACATCGAATACAATGTTCCAAGGGTCTCGTAACACATAAATGACTGAAATAAAATGCAAGAAACAATATACATAACATTCTATATTTGTGTTATACGTAAAAATCTTTTTGCCTCACAGTTTTCACAAACTGAATGACATAACGAGAGAGCGATTAGTGACGTCATAGACCTTGATCCCGCATCTATGACTTGAAAGACTGTAATGTTTATTTATTAAAAACATTTCTTTAGTAATACTATTACATTTAAGAATACATTCAATATTGCTTTACGTTAGCTCAGTAAATTACGAGCACGTTAAATATACAATGGTAAAAAAATTTCTTACCATATTCAAGAATTAACAAACGAATATTTATTTAGTTCATTATAGAACAAATTATGTTAAAGCATAAATCACATTTACTAATGGAAATGTCTACAGCGTTAAAAATAGTAATCATCTTTCGTGTTTTGAAATTACATGCAATTTTATTGCAGTTTTATTTAAGTGAAGAATTATGAGTTCAATTTGTTTTCACGTTTTATACACATAGCGCTACAGTTATTCCATTACTGTGAATATCATGTGTAGGTATACTGAAGTGTTGCAGACACGACTACATATATCATATGATTCTCTTTTTACGCATAACAGTATAGTAGTGATCGTGACAGTGTTCACTCTTAATGTTAGAATATTATTATGGCCTTATTTTACGCTGCAACCAAATTCTCGCAGTAGTGCAGAACGCATTGCGGAGATCTAAAGTGCCATTTTCATAAAAATTTACTGCTTTCCTAGCAAAAAAAAAGTTTAAAATATTAAAAAGTTTTAGAATTCGTTAAATTATATATATATATATACACACACACACACACCTGAAAAAAACATTTACAAACTCTACAAGGTTACTCGCTACGAAAACTTAAGAAGAATATAAGCTGGACATTAAGCACCTAAATGGATTATTAAGGGAGCAATAAATTCTTAAAAATTAAAATTTTAAACAGCCATTTCTGGGGAAAAAAAATTGGAAACCATGTGTGGTAAAAAAACAAAACCCACAACATGCTTCATGTTTTCTCAATCTGTAATCCCACATCAAACTCTTCCTCAAACCTTCAGCTATTACAAAAAAAATAATAAATAAACACGGGTGCCCACCCTTGTATTGCGTACTAGGTACTTTATTGTGTCTGTAAAGGTAAACATTTGAATAAGCTTTATTGCATATTGAGACTTATTTTACGAAAAAGTCTTGATCTCCGAAAACTCTCATGTGAACCGT
Organism: Medauroidea extradentata; assembly: GCA_003012365.1. Lineage (NCBI taxonomy): Eukaryota > Metazoa > Arthropoda > Insecta > Phasmatodea > Phasmatidae > Medauroidea > Medauroidea extradentata. The sequence goes on along the minus strand of PNEQ01062522.1, from coordinate 24,440 downwards.
TTTCTAGAAATTTGAATACAGAAAGTGACTCGATTTACAGGTAGGCAACCCACAACACATGGAAAGTTCAGCTTTGGTGAAAGACAGACAATGTTCTCATTTAACAGTCACAATTACATGGCTACGTACAGTTTACACTGAGCTTGTCTCGTTCACTCACGATGGGCGCTATTGGTATTGCACCATGTAGTAGTTAAGGGTGTGATTTGCTAAATTGTTTATTTCGTATTACGAACGCACGTTATAGCATTGATCAACTGGTAAACGTCGGAATATGTCTGCAAAACAAAAACAAAATCCACTTACATACTCCATACAGAAAATAACAACACATCACACATACAATTTGCTAGGAATATGCTTAATGGTTGGCATTACGTTACCGCACCTGGCGTGCACGCTAAGTATACCAGACAATGCCTTGTTCGTCTGCTGGGAAAGCAACCAGTAATACGGAGACAGCTGTCGGATAACCCCTAGTTGGCTTACCATTTTAACTGCAACACATACTTGCTTGGTAAACACACAGGCGATAGGAAGCATATTACTAGAGATGGAGAAATTTCGCGAATTCAATGACCTGCACGTTAGAATCAAATATCCTATGCATACTCAAGCCCCAACCATTTGTCCACTAGCTGCTAATCAGTGGAACAGCAAACAATGAACGAATAGACATAGGGCTTGAGTATGCATAGGATATTTGATTCTAACACGCAGGTCATTGAATTCGCGAAATTCCACCATCTATACATATTACTTACGCAATCACGTCTGTCTACAGTTTTCTGTGTGGACTGAACCAGCAGACAAGTATTTAACGTACTGTGCAGCATAGGAAAGTGGAAGAAAGCACATATGTATGCAAATACGTTTCCTACGAGGCGAATACCTCACCACTTCACCTTTGCTGTCGTTGACCGACGCATACGTGATGCATGAACAACCGCGAAACGGAAGCACGATTCAGCGCGCGTACGTCTAGTGCGTACGCCACAGTTTGATGAGGAGGTCCTTGCTGTCATCGGAGAGACGCCATCCACCAGCCATTGCTAGATACCGGAAAAAATCGTGGGTTCGCTGACTTTCAGGCTAGTCTTCAAGAATATCTGTGTATTCAGACAGACATCAACTGTTCATTAGCTGCTCGATTATACAGTGGTATGGGGCACGCTAAGGTACAATTGCGAAAGTGACACGAACTTATAGTTGCTGTAACTCTAGCGTTTGCGTAAAAGAAAACGCGAACATGTCAGGTCCCTAGACATTGTAAATGCTATGTTTGCCAGCCAAAGTGCTGTGATACGTGTTCTGCGCGAGCAACAACTGCGTCCATGTCTCCTGCATACGGTACAAGCGGCAGGTCGGGACGATTATCCTCGTCGGCTACGATCCGCTCGGCGGTATACCTACAACAGTGAAATATGCAGCTACGTTTCTCTAGTTCTATACTGTGGACGGACGAGGCGTGCTTTGTATGCGATGGTTAGGGCCACGATTTTGTCCCGAAAAGATTTTTGCCCCACTTTGTTTCAGTGACTCACGTGCACATCGGCAGTTCTGTTTCAAGGTTATTGGCAGCGTGTCTATGTTCAGACACGTTTCTCATTTGACTGCACCAATCAGAATAAGATTATTGTGAGTCTGCACGTCCATAATTTGCCAAGGCAAGTGAGAGTAAAATCATCCAGTCACAGACGATGTAGCAGAGCTGCAGGTGTGCACATGACGCATCGAAACCAAATGTTGCAAAAATCTTTTCGCCATAAAATCGTGGCTCTAGCGATGGTACATTTGATACGAGGAATAGTCACGTGTAGGCAGATGAGAACCCAAGTACTACCCGCATACAAAACTATCAGCAACAGTTTTCTGCAAACCTGTGGGCAAGTATCGTGCAAGGCCATAGGCCATTCAGTCTTCCTCCACGAACTAATGCTGCTATTTACCGTCAGTTACTTGAGTGCACGATATCACAGATCCTGGAGGATGTTCCGCTTGACTTGCGAATGTAATTGTATTTTCGGCACAATAGTGCCACAGTACATTTTGCCCGGGACGTGCGAGCATATCTTAATACGGTATATCCTGACCGCTGGACTTCTCAATACGGGCCCATTTCCTGGCCCCTACGTCCGCCCGACATGACGAACCATCAAAATTTTCTTTGATGACATGTCAAATCATTGGTGTATGGTACACCCGTTGACAGTGAAGAGCATTTACTAACGATAATAATGCATTCGATCCAATCTTCTGGATAACATGTGTTTTCCAGAAAGTCCGACGTTCCCTATCGCGACGCTGTGAACTGTGTGTTGAAGTTGAATAACCCCTTTAAGGATTATGTTAAACATTGTGATAGTGAGAGCACATATTAAAAGACTATTAAATAACTAGTTCTACTGGATTTATATTTCCTTTCATATATTTCGACATAATTACATATCACTGTATAACAGTAACAAGCTATCTGGAGACGATCGTTTGCCTTCTCTGCTCTCTGGCAACAAACCATCAAGCCCCTTCACAACCTTGAATTCCCTTTCCTAGCAGGATGCCGCAACCCTCCAATTAATATTATAATGAAACTAATAGTTGGTAGTCATTGAGTTAACACTCAAAATATTTTATAAATTTTACAAAGATTTTCATTGTACGTTTACGAATTCTTGTAAGACTATGAATATATTATTTGTGAAATTATTAGTTTTTAAAGTTACAATGGTAAACTTTGTAACACTACAAAGGAATTCCTTCTTCCTGTACCGACAGTTCCTGCACTGTAAATTATTTTGTAAAATTTGACGAGACACTTCTTTGTAGTTGAACAAACTTTTGTAAATGTTGAAAAATTTTCCTTGTAAAATTGTTATTTATAATATTAAATGGATATTGTTAAAAAAAAAAAAAAACAACTTTGATAAAATGTGAAGTCTACCAAAATTACTTTTGCAAGGATCACAACCTCTGGAAAGTAATTTTCTGGAATAAAGTGAATGTTTATATTAATTGCGTGCTTTAAAAGAAAGAATTATTACTTAACTGTACATTGAAAGTATACAAATAAATAAAGACTAACCAGTACAGAAGTCACAGAGGTGTAGGGGTAAAATACGTAGAATCAATAGAAGCTAAGCGTGGAGAGATGTGTTCGAAACAGAGCGCTTTCAATTAATTCTTTTATTTTCAAAATGATTTCATGTGAACATCCTTTATTCAAAATTTATTTGATAAATAACTTCAGTGTTATTTATGAAGTACAATGTGCATTTAAATTTTTTATTTCCTTATTTAAGTACAACTACAAGGCTATTCCTTGTAATTTTACAAAGATGTACTATGTGTTTTATTACAGGGACAAACGTTGTAGTTTTACAAGGAATTTCTCTGGCAACTGGGTATCCAAAGATTTTCATTGTAAAAGTACAAACATTTTTTTACAGTGTACTACGCCCTAGTAATCGGGAGACATGACGATGCATCCCAGCTCACAGCATACAAGACCGAACGGATTAACATAATCTATTCAATGTTTTGTGCAATTCGATGTAACCGTCTTAAAAAATCTTAATGAGGGACGAACACTGGTGAAGAAATTGGCCATGGTCGTTGTTAAGGATTAATCCCAAAATTTGCTGGAGTGGTTTTGAGAAGCAGGATGACAAGACTAGCAATTGTACCCGTGCTCTCCGAAATGCGAGTCCAGTTTTTCATACATGATTACGTGAGATTGTGTTGAGGTACATTCTCAAGTCATTCCTCGCCAGTCATACCAACTTAAAAGTGCAGGTTTATATCTGATTGCGCACAAGTCCATAGTAGTGTTTGGCTTAGTTATGCGCGTAGGCAGGTTGTAGAACGGGGATTAGATGGAGTGAGAGGTTCTATTGGTTGAGGGCCGAAGCCATAAGAGGCACGTTTTCACGTGAACTTGAGTCAGAGCCGCCCCAAAGTCGTTTACAAAATCTCATTAGTGTAGGTCGCGTAGGAAACAAGTGTGTAAAAAGTAACCAGAGTAAAGTTTGTACGCGTCCAAAAACTCACGAGAGCTACATTGCATTATTAGAATACGAAGGTCGCCATTTTGCATGAAAAAAAATCGGTATAAGTAACCTAAGCCACAACTAAGCGAAACTGAGTACAAAGTGATTCAAATATATAAATAAAAATGCAAGTAACGAATATTATTTGTGTAATATGAGTAAAATAACGTTTAGAAATCTCCTACGGAAATACAATTTAGAAAATTACTAAACATGTAAACAATATGTTATTTTTTAATTTCCGCAATCTTAAAACCCTAAACGGAATGAATTTCAAGCGTTTATCATATCCTTGGAGATCAACAAACCCTGATCACGTGACTGAGAAAGCCTAACCTACTCCAGCTCGTATGTTTTTATAGCAGCCTCTTCCCAGTGCGGTTGAGGTATTATCGCGTTTTGGGCACAGAATTTATAGTTCGATAATACTTTCCAAAACTGGGGTGTTTGAAACTGGGTAACCCTAGAATGACATTGAGGAGGTACAGTGTCTTGGACACTTAACTTGTAGTCTATTTTATCTTCTACGCCGTTTCGATTTCGTATTCTAGAAGTTGACTGCATCAGAGCGAACACTTGCGGCTGTTAGGCTAACGTGAGCTTCCGGTGGTTCGCCAATGCCTTCCGCAGCCGAAATAAGCCATTCGCCCAGTTACTGAGTAACTATTAGAAAAAAATCTAAAATGTTTAAATAAAATAGTTCCTGGATATTTCTCCCGTACCGTATCTAATATACAGAAAACTTCTAGTACGCTATGACGTTGACAAACTTGTTAACCTTAGACTTAGTAAGCAGTGACGGGACAGAAATGGCAGAAATATTAAACTGTCCGTTACAAAAGTTTATCAGTAAATATTCTCCTCCCATGCTTAGCAACATAGGTTGCTAAACATTTTATGTACACTCTCTTCCAGACACTCTTTCAGTCATCTTACACATGGAGATAAAGCGTTTATTCATCACGACGTATTCTTTGAAATAAATATACTGTGTTTATCTGCATTACGTAAATGTTGTGTGCGTAATTTAATTTATTTTTTAACATAGTACGACGTGGAAAAGGAAAGCTTCGTTTCATTTCCATTTATTTCATAACCGAAAGCTCTAGTCGTTTTCAGTCAGAATCAACACGGTTGAATGTGACAGCTATTTAGTAATGGCAGTTTATTCGTTTATTGTTGCAATATAGTACGTGTGGCTTTTATTGACACGGAATGGTAGGCATTCAAAGGTAATTTATTGGTCGTGTGTGGAGCCTGTTTGGTACAGAACACGCTCGCTGTACTTGGCTACCTTCCATCTCCGTTACGTCCATTAAAATCCTTTAGATCTCCATCTGGCCTCGGCTTGTTATGACCTTTTTGTCTCTCCCTCGAGTATGTCGTTCACCATAATTGATAGGACGACTCGTGTCTTTTTTAACTCGCCTCCTTTCTGTTATTGTTCTCCCTCGCCAGGCCCCCTGCTGCCGTCGGCTTGGTACCTTGGAGAGTAGCATCGTTATCGCTGGGGCAACGGTAGTCGTCCAGGGGGAGATCATTAGGGCAGGATCGTCCTGCGACCATCACGATGCTTCGCTGTTGGTCGTGGGACAGTCGTCTCTCTAGGCAAGCCTGAGTGAGCTTCTTCCGCCGTCGTTAGATAGGTTCATTCCACCTGGACCACATTCATACGTCCTACTCATTGTAGGGTGTTCCATCGTTTACGTTACGTTGTTCTCAAGTGAACTTTATTCCTCTGATCTTCGTTGCCCGAAATGATCTTAAGACTCGCATTGAAGTGTTTAAAACTCACTCGAAGTTGACGATGACGAGTCGATTTGGACGCACAAGGTGTTCCATAAAAAGGTATCATTCGGTGGAGTACCAACCCTTGTGTTTAGAGACAAGTACTTAAACAACTCCTAGCAATGAAACTGAAACATTTATTATTCTAAAAAGTACTTGGACCTCAGACGCATTTCATCGTGATCATAGACTATATTTCTGAGCATTGTCTTCGTTTAGAAACAGAAACGTTACTTTTTTTAGCCGTAATATACATTTAACTCAAAATTGTCTACAATAATATGCACCGAATAATATCAGTTTTCTGGGCAACAATTCAGTTTTTTTTTCTGGGCTTCAAATTTTTTTTTACAGTGCTCACTTTGGTACGCATCCCGCCTAGGGCATCAGAACTTGTGACGTACGGATTATTAATTAATCACATAGGGGACAAATTATGCATTCAGCCATTCCGTTTTTAAATACTATTGGCTAACTCTCTGTTCCTCTCGTCCACACAATAATTCAGAAGAAATTGAATATACTAAGTAATAGCTCCGGATGTCCTCTTAACTACTGTTAAGTATTACACCACCAAATAAATATCACCTATCGATTAATTCGGTGCCCTCGGCCAAGGATAAGTTGTCCTGCCTGGTAAGCAACACCGAGATGTAACTTACGTATTGTAGTCGTTGCACAAATCCTGCTGTTGACGTAGAGCGCAAAACCCAACAGAAGCGAATGTCAAGGTCAGTGTACGCGGTATGGAAGAGTCCTCCACGACAACTTATTTTTGGAGCTGATAAGCTGTTCCGATACCTTAAACGCACAAGCACATCCCTCAGGAACTGGTTTTAGAAGAAATGTCCTTTTATGAACTAATTTACGAAAAATGCCTAAATTGATGCATCCTGCACCATGAAATACAAATTTTAATGAAGAGGACCTCCCCATTTGTTTGCGAGTAATCAGTGGCGGCTCCAGGCATGGGCGAACAGGGCAATTGCCCAGGGCCCCGCGCCTTCGGTGGGCACCGCGCCGGCAGACTCACAGCATCTGGGTAACTGACCAGCGGAAATAATATCACTCACGATAACTTCAAACCACCACACTTTGAGTAGGTGCTACAGACTCGGTAAGGTAATTTTAAACCTTGATTGTTATTTTTCAAAATTATTGCCGAAGTAACGTGTCAAAAAGTCGCTAAAGTATCAGTTTTACACTTTATCGATGCTTTGCATTTAAATACCTTATTTGTTCAGTGCTACCGATAATTGAATACTAAAACAGTAAAGCAAAAAGTGAAAACCGTAAAATAATTTTAGGTTTACTTTCGAGAATTCTCTTGCAATGGTTCTGCATGGCAAACTGATGTAAAATTCCGTTATTATTTATGTCAAGCAGTTTACCACGAGTGTATCATATGTTTTGTCGAAAAGAAAATTTTGATAGTACAATTTGAATAAATATTATGACTGAAAATTTGGAAGTACAATAAAATTGTCTTAACAATTCCCCTTAACGGCACCGACCTGCGCATTATAGGCTCAGAAATGGCGGAGACATAAGGGCGGCCTTGAACCGCGCATGAAATGCCGCATAGCTTTAACGCTCCAAACCTGAACTAGTGTACAAGGTTGCCGCCGAACCATTTTTAGTATGGGACATTAAATGGTAACTTTATAATTTTTTTGGTGGAACGTCTGTAGCAAAGTTCAGAGCACATCACAATCTGAGTTTCACATACATGAGGTTAGTACATTTTGAAGTGCTGCAGTTTAGAAAGGCTGTTTTCAACTATGTTGGTGGGCTTAGAAACAGTGTTTTTACTGAGCATGGTACGTCTTAACAATGAAGTTCCGACCAATTCTGAAGTTTGTTTTATTTTCGTACGTTGGCACAATGGCATGCGTGCAATTTTTTTTGTAGAAAAAACCTGTTTACGATCTCTTGCAACACATTTGAAGCGTGGGGTAAGCGGTGCCCTTAAGCAAATGTAATTCCTCGATGTCACGATGTGCATGCGCAGCATATCAGTGTGTTTTACATTGTTCACTGTGTTTGAACAACTATACTGTTTTTTGGTTTTTATTAAAACTAACATCCCAAGATCACGATACCGGTTGAAAATATGGTTCGGGCAGCTTCGTTCCCGTTATTTGTTCAAAAAAAAAATATGTCAAACCAAATGCTGGAGTTTAACAGCAGCAGGTGGGTGGTCTTCTTCGATAATTTTCAATATCAGCTGGAGATTATTTTAAGATATTGCCTAATAATTCACATTTAGATTTACATGCAGATAACTATGCTGTCATCATTAAATTTTGTGTTTTCCTTTACACTAATATTAATTCCTGCATTTTATAATTTCGAGGGTGACTCTTGATGATGTTGCTTAAATAAATTAAATTTTTATTCATTTGCATATATTATGAATATTGACTAAATAATTTCCTAAAATACGCATAATTTTTTTATATAATTTTACCTTGTGTTAATTTGTTAGAATTTTCAGATATTTTAAAACAAACATAGCACATTAAGAATGTATGTCATGAGTGTGTGTCTGTATATGTGTGTGTGTGCACGCATACACAAGCACATTCACAATTTTTATTGAAATTATTGTAATAGATTTTTTACGGTTTTGGTTGCCATGATTGCAAGGGATCCCATGAAGAGCCAACGCCCAGGCCCCACGTAAGCTAGGCCCGACGATGTGGGGGTTCCACCGTTGTACAAACAAATTCTTCTGCTCCTGCTGGTACATTTACGACGGCAGTCCTGGAACTGACTGGTAAGTAAAATTTACTTACGAAATACTAGACTTGTGTTCTCAACTAGCAATAATTAATCTCGGCATCCAGAATCATAGCCTGCTCTCATGATGCAAACCGACAGACTATCCAAACTTTTGCACGCCTGTAGGTTCTCTTGTCTTAATAAGCTGCGACGTTTCCCAACTGTACCGTCAAAAATCTCTCTAATTCGCACAACGTCCAGGTATCTACCAGAAAGTGCCAACCAAACAGCATAAACGGCGATGTGGTAACCTCATGGACTCTCTTCGAGTGGTTTAGGGCGAAATTCATTTTACACGCTTAAACTTTCAGTAACTTGCACGTATGTGTAATTCTTACATTATTAGTGTCTCTTAAATCATTCCAAAATTATTCCCCACTTTTCGTCACTATATTCATCGTTACGAAAATTGTTTCCAAACACAGGACACATCCCACACAGCAAACGATACCTTAGGAATATCACATTATGTCCCGAACAGCCCAAACACGTCCCGGACATCCTGTGGATAGCCCTATAGTATTGTAAAGGTACTTAACTTGTGTTAAGATTCACGGGAAGATGTACTATAGAGGTGCTTAGATACAATAGTACAAAGATTAAAAGAAATTAAAACGGTATTAAATGTGTTATATTTAAGAACTTTTTCAGCCGACATAACTCTTGGCAAATTCCCCAAATATATCCACTGAAGAACCCCAAAAATATCTCCCCTGGATATCCCTATCCATATATCTCACGATAACCTGGGGGGGAGGGGTGTTCGTAAATGTCCCGAATGTCTGAAGTACATTTCGGGAATCCTATGGATTTCCCTAGGATATTGTAATATTACTTATTTTAAGATATGTGTAATGAGATTATGATGTGACATAAGAATGCTTCAATGGCAATGTAATTATGGTTAAAAATTTAATGTTTTTGACCCGATAAAACCCTTGGCACATTCCTCAGGTATATACATTGTATATATTTAAAGTATATACAATGGATATCCCGAACGTGTGTATGTCGGTTATCCAGGTGAATAATTTCATTGTAACTGTTAAATACCCCCAAGGTAACGCTACACATTGTAAAAGTGTATCAATTGTTTTCTTAATTATATATCACCGTAATTAATGCATACATTTTTCCTAAAATGCATGAAGAAATACCCACTGCAGAAAAAACTAACAATGCTACAAGATGGTGGTACATGTCCACCCTTAATATGAATCAAACGAGTTTCCTGCTGTGCATAACAATGTCAATTTTAGCTAGACATTTTAATGTTTAAATCTTTATTTGTTTGGATGAGTATTTTTATATGGGTAGATAGGTTTATATTTTTTCCGTTAAGATAAATACTCTTACAATGAATATTTACGTTAAACTTTTTTATAACACTTTTCGAAGATATAATTTCTCTCTCTCATAGTTACTTGTATAGGTAAGACTTAGGATGTCTACTAGCAAAGTGATGTCGCTGATTAACAGTTAGCATGCTAAACTTGAGACACCAAGGTTGTGGGTTCAAATCCAACTACATTAGGCTAGAAATCAGTGAGAATGTCTGTAATAGGTTGTACAGTATGAACGTAGGAGCAGAATAATTATTTTCGTAATGGGTAATTGGTTTTGTGTCCTTTTTCCATGAACACCACCCCATATCCTGTAGGGATAGTCCATGGAGTTCCTGCAAGGATATCCCTCGGATATATTGCAGTGATGACCCTTGGATTCCTTACGAAGATGTCCTACGAGTTTCCCGAAAGCATTGGTTTGGTGGTCACACAGATATCCTAGGGACATCTTAGGATATCCATAGGATATCCTGAATAGCCTAAGTGGATAACCATTCGGATATCCCTTGGATGTCCCTGTGATCTGTGGGATCGCAGTGGCTGGGCTGATTAGGCGGTGCTTCCTGTACCTCATTTCCTTTCTCTACTTTTCCTGTTGTGTGAAATCGAAGAGGTCTTAAGTAAAGTCCCCACTCATATGTCTGGAAAAAGTAACAGGCATAATTAAATCTTTGTCCCTACTTTCCAACGGCTCAGATAATATCGTTAGTCCTATTGACAGTGCCCACCTTATTCCCAGGAAGTTGACAAGTTGGGCTATTAAATGATCAGCTGCAAGTTACCTGCTCGAGAGTTACAGAGGCGACCCTTTATTTTATGACATAATATCTAACATAGGCTCAAGATGTATACTGTAGTATTCGCAATTCTAATTTTCCAAAGTTTGCGTATAATCGTCTGTCGGCTAAAGTTTTGCACACCACTCGACGGCCTGATCTGGCGGTCAGCTTAATGTATGTGACGTTTTGAGACAACTAGGATGGTGTTAACGTTATGAAAAAATTTTGTTTTACATGAGATACCCTAACAGATTAAAAAAAAACAGTATACTATATTTGGTAAATTAACAATAAGTGGACAACTTAAAACTAAGCACAACTGTTAAAATTAAAAACTGTTGTATGTATAGTAAAAATGTTACATGTTATTTCAGATAACACCCAATGGGAGTATTTGATAATTTAATTTACAAATATCAATCTTAGTATATGGAAGACCGCAAAAAGACATAGGAAATACATCTTAAAGATAGTTGTATAAATTATAATATTTGTTCATCGAAGATAAGGGAAGCATGTTGTCTGGATACGAGTCCGGAGATCAGGACGACAAGGAATGGAAGGACCTGAGTGCTCTCCCCTTGCTTGTGTTCCAGTTCCCGGTAACGAAGACGGGTGCCCCGCCGACATGCCGTGCGAGATCTCGGATTGGTGATTGATCTTGTTTACCGCCCTCATTGTCCCCGGCGACAATAGATGGAGGCTGTTGTTTTTATCCGTCAGCGGGCTCTTCCATCACACGCCCTCCCCTCCATCATTGCCTCGGTGATCATCGGTAACATCCCGTCCTCGTCCGTACATCTGGCGTTGAGGTTGCCGCCTGCCCAGACCTCCGAGCTGTGGGCAGATCTTCGACCGTTACAAGACTATTCGAAAACTGTTCACCGCGCAAGAGTTATGTCTGTTTATAAATAGCGTTCATAGAAAGTTTCACATGTGTATACCCTTTTAAGGTTCACCACCGATCATTAAAACATATTTTCTGGTTGCAAAAAATTGCGGAAATGGGTGTTTTATGGTTTTTTTTATGGCATGAAAATCTTGGTGCAGAATACTTGAAAGGGTATATGTGGATACGTTACAGCTTCATCTTTAACATTAAGAGGTTATTTTTCCCTCTTAGATAGTTTTACGACTTTTCTTATAAATCAGAGAACATAGAAATTGTTTTCCTTTTTTCACGTTGACAAGGCGTAGTTTATTGTTTCATTCACTATTTGGAATCCATATAGCATTCTTTCTGTTACTTTTATGACCTCTGTAGTCGCTCTCGTAAATAAAGCAATTTTTCTTTGACAGCTGTTTCCCATTGCAAAAGAAAGATTTATGGTTCCAACACTTTCAGAAAATCGATTAAATTGGTATCTGTGCCCTGTCGTGGCAAAAATTTTGATACAGCGACTGGAACAGAAATCATCGAGAAGGAACGGATAAATCCAAGGTGGTAGGGATCAATACTCCTCAAGTCTTAAAATTACAGACTCACCATGACGGTTTCATTGAGGTGAGTTGTCAGCGAGTAGACGGCACGTCAGGTCAGTGGCTTGAGCCTAGGCGAGGGTGAGAAGTAATGCACGTGCTTTTCCATCCTTAGAGCTTCCGCACTTCTAGACCTCGAACGCGCAAAACACGTCGACCAATGCGGCCACCTTAATGTATCTTCTGATGCGGTTATAATAAGTCACGACTCAGGTAAGTTTGCTCATTCCCGTGAACATGTTTGTCTGTCACCAAGTTGAGTCAAAACATCTGCATGCAATTCAGAACATTAAAGGGAGCAGGAAATAAAATAACTGTACGCATGTAATACATTTGTTACATATTTTTCCATATAACGTACGTCGTAAGTGCAAGGTAACGTTCGTATAAACATACTTAAAATTAAACCCAACTGAAAATTTGATTCAGGACGAAACGAAGAGAAATTCATCCTGACAAGTAGTGTGGGCTGTTCAGGTCGCCGAGTGATGCGTAAAGCTTCGGCAGAAATTATGTTATACGACAACTGCTCAACATGTGTGAGAGATATCTGTCTAAAAATACCATTCATAAAACGATACTCACGTGTGTATGCTGATTTTTTCAATAGCATTTACGAAACGCTACTCATGAATATGCTTATTTGTTACGTCCTGAAAGTGTTTTTTTACCCGCTGTTGAGAATTGAGAAATAAAACTAAATAGTTAAATACAATGTCATTAATTGATAAGCTTTTTTCATAGCGGCCAAGTATGCAAGACACATTATTTTTTTTTTTTTTTTGCTGAATGTATTAGAACACTGTTAAAGAAAATAAAGGGGAATACAATACGCCTTGAGATTTTTAAATGTTTATTGTAATGGGAATTTACAATTATAGTTTATTGGTTTGTGGACATACGCCATTGCTCATGTTTTGCTGGTCAAACCTGTGTTGAAAGATAAAGTACGAAAACGAACAAGAAAAAACAAATATAAAACACATACAAAAATATAAAAAAAGCAATCCCAGAGGAATTCTGTCAGTTTTTTTATCTATTTCCATATTTTTTCATATTTGTTCTATATTTGTGTCTGTCTTTTGTGCCTGAAAGTTGCGTCGATATTAGACTGAATTCTATCTCTATAATTCTTTGTTGTCTAATATAAGAATTGTTTTGAAAAAAACTGACAGAATTCCTCTGGGATTGATTATTTTACATTTTTGTGTGTGTTTTATACTTGTTTTTCTTGTTCGTTTTCGTACCTTGTCAATCTACACAGGTTAGATCAGCTAAACATGAACAATGGCGTATGTCAACAAACCAATAAATTCTAACAATGCACCTTCACATTAAATATAAAATCAATAATTGACATGTTCCAAAGAAGAAAGCTAATTGCGAGAAAACTGCACTGCAGTTAAGTTACTTGAAACTATGCGAGGGTGAGATGATTTGTTCACGTCGCACTTAAGGCAATGCACTTTTGTTTCTACAGTTTCTGCTAACATTATTTTTTTAACCTAAAAGTCAGCAGATATCATGAATTAACCTGGCAATTTTGTTTGAAATTGTTTCTGACGTGTTAATTAATTTTTTTTCAAAGCATGAAATTATACGTTTGCGACTTAAGTCAAATAAATTTCGTTAATTACATAATTAGTGAAACCATGGTATTTACTGCATTGAAGAAATCAGCCAACGTGGAGAAGACGATTTTAAACCAAACTGCCAGACAAAAATTTCATATCTGCTCTTGTTTAGGCGTAAAAAAAATTGCTTAAAATAGTGGCAACTATAGAGCATGGCCTTAACAATCCGCAATTCTAGGCCTCGACCGTGCAAAAGACTTTTCACCCAGGCGGCTACCATAGGCACTTACGAAACCTTTCTCGATCTACTCGATAGAGTTGACATTACTCTAAAGCCGTTCGAAAACCTACTGCGCGCTACCTCCGTCTGAAGTCTCTAATTATTCAACTCGATCTCTCCGCCGTATCTACTCAGATCTGCCCTGCTCGGGAGTAGAGTAGATAACCCCCAGCAGACGAAAACCACGAAAGAGCGCTTAAAAAAGTAATCAAACAGGCTCTCGTGTATAAACACAGACGAAAATCTGTTTTGTATGGTTAACACTAGCGTGTTTGTACAGTATACATAACTTGTACGCAAATGTTACGCCACATACTCATACTGTACCAATGCCAAATTATATTCTGCACTAATTGAATTAGGCCAGTGTCAACTAAAATATACCGTTTCTGCAGATGCCACTGTATTTTTTAAACAGGTCACCAACAATCAACACTTGCAGTTTTCATACGCATAGGAAAAATACCTTTAGGCCTAAACATCCAACGAATGAGTAAATCCGATCACGTGATCAATACTGCCGAGTGTGTTATACCTAGTAAGTTATCGTAAGCGTATCATAAGCGACCTCCAAATACATCCACCCACGAACAGAGTCGACACCCGTCAATAAATGATATCCGCTAGAGACGACGAGCCCGCGTGCTCGCCAGGGCGTAAGCGATGGGAGACGTTGACGTCAGATTGGGGAAGTTACCAGCATAGTGCCGCTAGGTCGTCGAGGAGGGGGTAGGTTGCGGCACGGTAAGGTTATTTCTACTACAGGTTATAGAAATACCAATGTTAAAACTTCGGCAAGATATATTTTCCGCCGCTTGTGACGTGGGTGTCTGTAAGATCTGTAAACTGACAAAACCCGGAGTTTTCGTGTATATAAAGTAACACGAAGTTGATCATTTAAATGTCAAAATAGGTTTGTTTCCACGCCAAAATAAATCACCTCTCGTTTTGCCAGTGGTAATTACACAACAAACATTTAAATTTTGCTTACATAAATAAATATAGAACCTAACGCCATGTGCTCTGCGCTTCGTTCTGCAATGCACTGAACCAACCGCCACGCAATCAATTTAACTTTGCAAGCTGTTTTCTAAATTTAAATGATATGTCGCTTTGTTCCTTTTGCATAAAAGCCGTCCACTTAGGTTTACTACGGTTTCATAGTTTATTCGACCCGTTAATGATAGCAGCGCAATTAGATGCACAATTATTCCCTGTCCAAACTCTCCCATTAGTAGGGTCCGGAAAATTTCGTGGATTCAATGACCTACATGTTAGAATGCATTGTCCTGTGCATGCTAAAGCTCCGAGTATTTGTACACTAGCTGCTGCTCATTGGATTAACAGTCAATGATCGGATAGACAAGGGTTGAGTATGCATAGTACAATTGCCGGTCACTGAATCTGCGAAATTTTCCGGCCCCTACCCATTAGAAAACAACACAGCTTCTTTCCAATCTGAAGTAGAATAAACCAAAGACACGGTGAGGTACTTTATCATTTTCTCGACCACTGTGAAAGTGAGGCCATGTCTCACTTCACTCAAAGAATTCTCTTTCGTGCTTTCGCTCTCGCAAATACCTCACAACTACGTCAGAGAGAGCACTCTGCGCCAGTCTCACTTGTTCGCCGCGAGTACAAAAGAGAGAGAGAGAGAACGAACATGTACACTCGCTCTCGTTCTCTCGTGCTCTCTGCGGTTCGCTATTTGGATTACAACTATGGTTTAAGGTTACTGAAGAAATGTGCGTCATATATTGCAAATATTCCAATATTAATACATAAAAAAATACTTCCAATGAACAGTTGCCCATGACACGTAATTCAGTTAAAATTTTCGGCCCATGTGTATAAATATGCAAAATTTAAAATTTTGGTTTCGGATTTAAACAGCTATTCCCTACTTGATATACGACGCCGGTAAGTTTAAAATTTATTATTTGAATCTCCCCACAAATGTATTTAACGTGTTTATAACGTGTTACGATACAATGTACGCACTTGTAGCCTTTCCACCGTTTGTTTACAAATACGAAAGAGCATCGTCCTAATTTGAGAAAGCGAGAGCACCAGAGAGAAAACAAGAGCTCTCTCTCTCTCTCTTAGTGTTATGCGAACTATTACTTTATCAATAGAGTGCTCTTCAAATTGAGACACGGTCTTAGTTCTGGTAATTTTATGTAAGTTAGTTCAGGTTAGTTTAAAGGGTCAGAATTACTGTGTGTTGACGATTTTGCTAGGTAAGAAAACTACAATGAATTTGTATATGCGTGGCAGCGTCTTCATTCTCAGACACCGAGAATATACGAATGCTCCCGAGTATTTCCGAGGAAGGAGTTAGTTAACGCGACCCAAACGCTCGTGAGGAACGGAGCGTGGCAGTGAGCGGAAACAGGTCAAACCAAGGAGACTTTTTTAATCTCATCACAGGGCTGCAACACACTGAGAGGATACAGCTGGAGTCAAGCCTTCCGTGTCGTCGGCGAAGGTGGAAATAAAGAAAAAATATTGGTTTGTGGAACTAGAAAGAACACCTTCCAGACTGCTTGTCACTTCCGAAGTGGATCCGGACCGGAAAGTAACATGTGTGCTGGTTATGTGGGAAAAGGGGCTACGAATAAAGGTTAGAAAAGGGCAGAATTCTGGACGGTTCAGGACGAAATGTGTTAGTTAAGTGTGGTGACAGTATATGAAAAAGAAAGTCACGAAAGTGTTCTAAAATTTTCGGTGGAGTAAATTACAGTGGGACTAATTGTACAAAAAAAAGTCCAATTCAAGATTCATTTATTTAAATAAAATAAAAAATCTACATGAAATTTCCTGTTTGAACACCATCCAGATTGTTCTTGTAAAATATCAAGTAGTAGTTTATTTTATTTTTAAATACGTTATATTTTATAGCGATTGTCAGTGTAGCAATATTTTCACTATTATGTACTGTACAGTAAAATTAGGAACACGTTTTTTTATAACATTTCACAAACTAACACCACGCAAAATTAGCACACTTCCTCCTAATACATTTTTAAAAGAAATCTCAACTCATTAAAAATTGTGAGACAGAATTCGCAGAAATAAATATTTATGTTTTCTTTTTATTTGGAAGTATCTGTGAAATCTTAGACGTGTGTGTATATATAATACGTTGTAGGTTCCTTACATATTTAGACATTTAGACAGTTAAGAAGAACGACGTAAATTTTATGACAGGTGCAAGAGAGAAAGAGAAGTATGGTACCAACTGTCACTTTCGTAAATGTTTCGTATTGTGGCATCTGGTAACCCTTCCAGGACAATAACAGGCCACTTTTCAAATAAAATATCTCACTTTTTGTCGTTTATTGCGCTACATGAGTCATATTTACATTTTCTTTAAATGATTAAAACTTAAAATTTTAATTAATTTTATGTTTTTTATTTAATGTTTAAATCTACGCATCACCTTCTCTATCTCTCCTCTCCTTATCTCCTCCTCTATCTCCCCTACGCCTATTCACACCTTCTCTTCTTCTCCCATCTCTCCCCTCCCTCTCTCTTCCACTCCCTCTCTCACATCACCCTCTCTCTCTGCACTCCCTCTCTTACCACTCCCTAACCCTCCACTCCCTTTCACTCCACTCCCTCTCTTACCACTCCCTCTCCCACCACTCCCTCTCTCACCACTCCTCAATCCACTCCCTTTCACTCCACTTCCTCTCTCTTCACTCCCACTCTCTCCACTCTCTCTCTCTTCACTCCCTCTCTCACCATTCCCTCTCTCCACTCCCTCTCTCCACTCCCTCTCTCACCACTCCCTCTCTCTCCACTCCATCTCTCTCCACTCCCTCTCTCACCACTCCCTCTTTCACCACTCCCTCTCTCACCACTTTCTATATTTCCACTTCCTCTCACTCCTTTATTTCTTTCACCACTTCCTCTCTCTCCACTCACTCTCTCTCTACTCCCCCTCTCCACTCTCTCTCTCCACTCCCTCTCTCCACTCCCTCTCTCAACTCCCTCTCTCCACTCCCTTTCTTCACTTCCTCTCTCCACTCCCTCTCTCCACTCCCTCTCTCCAATCCCCCTCTCCACTCTCTCTCTCTCTCCACTCCCTCTCTCCACTCTCTCTCTCAACTCCCTCTCTCCACTAACTTTCTTCACTCCCTCTCTCCACTCCGTCTCCCTCCGTCTCCCTGTCTATCCACTCGTGTAATTTGCTCGAATGCATAAACTTTTTACATTATTTAAACATTAACACATATACATTTATAACATTTTGGGGAATCCTACTACAAGACCTGCTCCTGACTTTAATATATTCTTCTCCCACTCGTTCCCATTTTAGCATCAACCTTCAATAATGGATGACCGTAAGTTTATGTACCAGTTTCTCAAGGAAAAGAGAGAAAGCCCTGTTTTGTGGCTTGTGGTCTGTTCCTTTACGTGAGTCTACATAATACTGCGATAAAATTATAAAAAAAATTGTATCGCTACAGTGTACACGTGCATAATAAAGAGTGCTTGACGAACGAAAGAGGCGAGTAGATGACAATGCAAGGAGCAAATAATCTCAGTAGGCATAGGTCCGTAAACCAACGGTTTCCCTTATTCGATACATTGCGACTGAGCAACTGAGTACACGAATACCGTATACCAGAGTCTCCAAGGATCCAAACTGCCGATTTGTACTTGAGGACCTAGTGTACACACTTCTACCTGGCAATATTTTCTTGTTAATACAATGTGGTTGCCTCCCGAGCATTGCCATTAGCACGTCTGTACATGAAGTGCATGTCAGACATTCCTTCATACAAAAATGTGTGTGGAGCTATGACAGCCACTTCAAATGTTACACGTGCACACTGTGTAATATGGTACATGGAACATATTTCACAGGGTTGTAACATTGGCATAACAGCATCTGAATAAAAGTCATCGGGGTAACAATTAGTATTCCGAACCTATGTTTAAGAGCATAATTTGCATGTTTCGTTCTACTCTACTTATTCCTTTTGTTTGTACCTGTACTGGTCAAACGCCAAATATGTATTTGTATACTTAACTGACTACTTCGAAACGTTAACCGTAACTGCAACATTATTTTTGTAATTTTTACCCACACTACAACAATTAAGTTTAGTAACATTGAAGGGTATGTTCTCGTGCAGTCTCCAAATTATGATATAATACAGTGTTTCAGAAGCACAAAAAAAAAAAATTAAAGGTTACGAGAATCACACAGGAATTTTTTTCTGAGAAACCTTCTTTGTTGAAAATGTACAACCAATTACTTTCGTATTCCTTTATAGTGATTTTATGACTGAAGCTTTCTTCTGCACGTATTTGTAGATAACAATTTCATGAGAGCAGTTTTCTACACCACTTGAAATAATTTAAGAGTAATAGACCTTTTTTTTTTTTTTTTTTTTGTAATTTTTGTCATACTTCCTCTACCATATTTGGTATATCAATGGCTATTTCTGAAAATGAAATATCTGTCACTGTGAAACTCAAATTGACTTTAAATAGACAGTTGCCAAAATGATTGACGAAAATATAATACAAAAAGCAGATTCCGTAGGCGGGGCTGACTTTGAAACACTTTAGGACATTACACATGTGTTTATCAAATGGCAAATTGTGTAATGAACTTTACTTGAGATAAATTCCAAAGTGAATTGACATAATGTGTTGCATTAATACGCCTCTTTAGTTACAGTATATAAATTGTGTTAAAGTGTCCAAATGCAGTCCTGTTGATTTAACATTATATATATGTATGTATATAAATGAATTTTATTATTTATATACATATATAAACACATAAATACACACATACATACATACATGCATCAAAAATAATTTTTGTAACTTATGATTCATATAAAAAAGTTTCATCTATGATTTTCTAAACGGAAATGTTGATTGTGTTGGAAATTTTAAGGTATTACAGATGCAAAGTTAAAAATATTTCAAACCCTTAAGTAAAATAAAATTTTAGTCTTATTTATTAGATATTAATTAGCTGCAAAAATTCGATCTCAGTTATATTTTTATATTTATTGTTGATATAATTGAAACAAATTTGAAAAATAATAAAATATTGTAACTTCACATACCTATTAAAACGTAAAAATTTCGTATACTTTAAATACATACATTATTATATAAATACTCAAAAATACATATCTTAAAAACTTTTTTTTTATTTTGGTTAACTTTTACGTAAGATTAATTAAAAATCTTCTGTAACAACTTTATTAACTGCTGCATTTTAAATTTAACTGTAATTTATTCACTGACAGTCAAATCTGTCGAAAATTAATTTTTTGCGTGCTAGGAAATTGTATTCGCATGCAACGTTTACAAAACAATCTTGGATAGGATGCTTCCTCATCAAACACCTTAGCCGATTCCTTACTAGTTCCTGTCGTTGTTTCAATCTTTATATAACCATTTCTAACTATCAAGATGTCGACGAAACATAAACCAAAGTTACATTAACATTGTATACGTATAACACGTTTAATTGACATATCCTTAAGCTGTTACCAATGGGCGTTGCTGAGTGTTACGTAATTAGTTAGTACTGAAAAGGACTATTCATTGATAACTTATTTTGCATACTAGTTTATATGTAGCAGCACCTTCTTGAAATAATATGCCGGTGTTTAAACCGTTGCTAACGGATCGCCTTAATGCAGTATCCTCAGTCTTAGAAGGGGCTTATTCCTTGATCCTCATATAAAATCCAAGTGACTCCGAGTGCTTCGGGGCCTATTCTCTAACTTTTTCAGTCTCTCATACGATCTTTATGAAAATACAGGTACAGCGTAACTATCTACGACGAGAATTAGTATTCAGATAATAAAAACGGCGCCATGACTGTCTTTGAAAAGTCTCATGACTCTCTTTATATAAAGATCGTGTTCCAGAGTGATATTATAAGTGAAAGCGCATGAAAATGCCAGACATTTTTAAGTTACGTTCTACAACCATCCTCCTATCATAACAAATTCGATTAAGTGTGGTTGAGAAGGAGACAGATTAAAATTATTTCCATTTCCTTGAAATGTGTTATGTGTCATATATTATAGCTTTGTGTGTGTTAACATTAATTGCTGCAGAAAACAACACGTTTAATGATGTGTGTGTGTTTTTAGATCTCAGCAGAAATATACACTAATACAATACCCACGCTATCGCTTATTAATGTTACACACTTACTTCTTACATGAAACGAATGCTTTGCAGACGACTGAAATTGATTTTACATTTAATTCGAAACCTTATAGAAAACTAATTTGTTTTATAATTATATTAAATACAGTTTAAGTAACTCGTTCTAAAAAACATGCTGTGAAAACTGAGAACATGTATTTTAGTAAGATGCGTGAAAGTTGTCAGAGCCCAGCCCGCAGTGTTTCCAAGCAAGCATATTGAGATTCTGGTAATGATAAATGCTAGAGAATACGATATAAAAACAGTCACGAAAAACTATATTAACCGTTGTAGCTCACGATAGATAGCCACATGTGATGGCTTTCACCATACGCGAAGTTATAAAATAGACTTTTGGACTGGTTGACAAATTAGGACATTTCCATTTTTTGGTAGATACTTCCGTGTAGGTACTTGTAAGACCGTACGATATAGTTTTAAAAAAGTGTATGTAAATTGTTCTGCGAGTACATTTAAATATGTGTTAAAGCTAGTGGTGCAGTGCGGACATGAGGGCGTCATCGCTATGGGACTCCTGGCAGACGCTGAACGCTACATCGCAGAGGCAAACAAACTTGGCTGGTGGTTGCGGTCTCTGCAGCCGCAACACTTCCCGAGCTGCTGGGGCTCCGCTCTTCGTTATGTTCGACTTAACTATCAACTTCGTCAGTGCGAGCCCGCGCGTCCTGAATAATATTCCACCATCTCTGAACCCCCAAACCACTCCTCCTGCCCACGTACATCACAAGGGAACTTGGTCTCTGGGTTACGAAGGCAACGGCGCAGAACCGGGCACACGCTCTATGCTACCCTTTTGTTGCACGGACCACTTTGATCAAACCTAAGAAGATTATAACCTCCTGTGTATTGACAAGTCCTTATACCGCCCCACCAACTCCTCTGGGGAAAATAAATTTCCATCTCTCTTTAATTTCGTGCAAACAGTTCTCTCTTCTCTCTCGTTTACTCCCATTCCGTTTACCCTATTTTCCCCTTGCCACACTCTCTCTCCTTCTCTCTCCCCCTCTTTCAAAGGCGTACCTGAACATAACTAGGAAACTGAAATGTTCCTACCGATGTGTAATCGTCTGAAATTCTTTTACTCCATCGTATGCAGTCTTAATAAAACGGGAATTGGAGACCAGTTGGGAGGGGGGGGTGAGTGGGTAACGAAGAAAAATAAAATAATTTGAGGATATGCTTTTTAAAATTTCTAAACAGAATGCCCGGCGCTGGGCATAAACTCTCCGCCGAAAGCTTTTCGTGAAAGGCGCATTTGTAGAGGGACTGAGCATTAGATAAACAGACACTGATTAAATATTAAAATTACTGCGCACAAAGTAGTCGTAATTCCTTAGTATTACAATGGATATAATTAAAAACTTTTACCTCTTTATCCTCGCTGACGTTATTACGAATTCTCAGAAAAGCTGTTAAAAAAGTAAATACGATTAATTTTATCTTCGCGTATTCACTACATAAAACGAATCAGCAAGTTTCAAAGTTTTAAAATGATACAGAACAGATATGAAATTATAACGGGGATTCTCTGTTTTTATATATAGAAAACGTGCAAGTGAACGTGTGCGCATATACACACACGTTAACTCACTCATTGTCTAGTTTGTTAATCACTGCACTTTGATTTTAACAGTATTTTTACTAAAACTTTCGCATCCATTTTATTTCTCATTTATTAAACACAATTTTCAATTCAGGTTATCACCGTAACCGTGCATGGCAGGATTTTTTGGTCCCAGATAAGTCTTGAAACATTTTTATGTATTACTGCACATAAAATTTTATTTTTTTTTTTTATAAAATCTCACATAGCAGTTGTATTTGTAGAATTACATGTAATATGAGCATTTAGAATAATAGTTCATCAGCCGAAATTTGCACGAGTCATGCAGTATTAAAGTTTTATTATTTAATGACAAAATCATTTCTTCTTAGAAACATAGTTTTAGTTACGAGACTATAAAAGAGGGAGGGCGGAGAGAGCGAGAGAGAGAGAGAAATGAAAGAAAGAGGAGTGCGAAAGAAAGAAGACGAATTTTTTCAGAATTGCAGACTGACTTACTGCCTAAATATCAAAACTTTTACTAAAAACATTGACTTATTACAGAAGAAAAATATGTCAATAATAAATAAACGGTGTGGCCGTTCTCAGTGAAGCTTACAGCAGCAACGATATTAAAATTGCACTTTTTCAGACTGCCAAACAACGCGTTTTCCATGGAAATATATGCTTACTTGCTACTATACCAGTAGGGCCTACTTATTTTTTTAAATCTTGTTTTTTCAAATAAGTTTATCTAGAGTACATGGGTTGTTTGAGTGGCGACCTACAATTAAAGAAGAAATATGTGTTTCGTACATTTTCAGTGAGCTGTTTACATCGAATTGTACTTCTGATTTCATTCCTATTTCGAATCTTTGTGTATTCAGAACTTAAATGTATGTATGTATGTAGTGTCGTTAGCCTACTTTCCGTTGGGATAGATAGGGTTATTAGATCGCAGGTCTGATTGTGTGTAAGTATGTATGTAATGTATGTATGTATGGAACTATGTATGTATGTATGTAGTGTCGTTAGCCTACTTTCCGTTGGGATAGATAGGGTTATTAGATCGCAGGTCTGATTGTGTGTAAGTATGTATGTAATGTATGTATGTATGGAACTATGTATGTATGTATATAGTGTCGTTAGCCTACTTTCCGTTGGGATAGATAGGGTTATTAGATCGCAGGTCTGATTGTGTGTAAGTATGTATGTAATGTATGTATGTATGGAACTATGTATGTATGTATGTAGTGTCGTTAGCCTACTTTCCGTTGGGATAGATAGGGTTATTAGATCGCACGTCTGATTGTGTGTAAGTATGTATGTAATGTATGTATGTATGGAACTATGTACACTGTTAAAAATTTCCGTGAAATTACGGAATTTTTTACGGAAATCCGCCGTAAATATACGGAAATTGAGTCCGTAAAAATTAAATACGGACATGTCCCCGTATTTTAAAAAATACGGACATTTCCGTAATGAATTTTTACAAGTCTATGTGTAATTTTACGGAAATTTTCCGTTAATGTACGGAGCATATAGTCACACAGTACAAATAAAGGAAATGTGTTGGTAAACACTGCAAGATTACACA
>PNEQ01062521.1:0-36435 GCA_003012365.1 Medauroidea extradentata | reverse complement strand
TGTAATATTACGGGTACGTTTTTCATCCATACAATACCTAATACCCTCAGATATCCTGTTGTGAATACTGTAAGAAATCCGTGACTGTTGTAGACGACTATATTTATTTGTAAGCATACGTTAAAAGCAATCAATTTTCCTAGTTCACACCCACAACCTTTAAATTACATGATTCAGCACACAGTTGATGAACTATTTATGTCTCTACTCTTTCCTAATAAATATTTACTTACCTTATCTTCATTTTCACTGCAAACAAATACGATCAACAGTAATCGCTGGAAAGCCAAACCGCAACATCTGTTTTATACTAAAAAGTAAACAAAAGGTCGTCATGACGTAAACACGATCGGTTCAGTCCGTTTCCTATTCCATTTTTAGTAGAAAATATTACGTGCGCATGCGCAGTCGTCGCGTCCAGTGTCTGTCTCGAGACGCTCGTCTATTGCAGACGCCCGAAGATAGCCGAAGTGAACGAAGCGGCTTCGTAAACCTTCGGATTTCGCGCTTCCGAAGATAGCCGATTTAGACATCGCGGCTTCGTGTATCTTCGGGTTTCGCGCGTCCGAACGCGCGAAAATTAAACATGATTTGTTCTTTCAAAGTTTTTGACAACTGTAAGTTGCTCTGATTTTCAAGTATTTTATTTTAAAAATTGCGCCAGTGAAATGTGAGCTTCATACCTTAAAAATTCATGTAGTAGGTACCCATTATTATTATTATTATATATATATATTTTACTTAAATTAAATTTGAAACAAGCATGTAACACATATAAAATTGTGCGGCAATTTTAATTTATTTACTACAAAAGTATTAAACGTGTGGCTCGCCAGTGGTGTTCACCTACCCATCTTTGTAGCAATGTCAGTTTTGACTTATCAGTAATGCTATGATGTATGTGATATAATAATTTTAATAATGTGGTTAAATTTATTTAATAGTATAATGATTATAAAGTCTAACCAATAACTGTTGCAAAAATTTACTGTTATTTTGCTTGTGAGCGCTGACTTTTGTTGGTAGTTGGATGCTGATTGACTTTTATGGTGTAACGAGTTTTGGCTTGATTCCTTAGTAGGGCCTGAAGCATGTGTGAAAATTTTTGTTTTATCAGCCAGAGTAAAAAATTGTCATACCTACCTAATACTTAAAATATGACAAGACAATTCTGGTACTTAAATGTCTTGTAATAATAAAATATGTTAATATTATTATTGAGGCCATATGATTTACTGTAAAGCACATAAGGTACCTATATAAATATTTCAGCATATGACCAACAGAACCAGAGAGTATACTTTAAGTACCGGTACTACAGTAGCAAACTGTTGAGTGTTCCTCAGATTGTGTCTTTCGGGACTAAATTTACAATAGAAAAAAAAATGTCCCACTTGCTGTGTTCACAGGGACCCCAATCCAATGCAGTAAACTGATCAGTTGGTAAGATTAATTATGCCTGCATTCTGCCTTCAGTCTTACAAGTACTGTAGATGTGTGCTTACAAAAAAATTAGCTTAAAAGTATGAACATTTGTACTGTGTGCAATATTTATCAAGGAATATCCTACTGCCCTTCATTCATTACTTACCTTGTGTTAAATTTTTAGACCTCATACCAGTATTTTTTTTAATTTACTAATTAACTTATGCTATCTTCAAAAACTGCCTGATATTTATTGAAAATATGTAACCATGTGCAAACAATGGTTAATATAAATTAACCATATGCACATTAAAGGCAGTAGTCATAATTTCCTATAAAAGTTGGAATAGAAAATTGCTTTATTTTTAATACAGAAATAAACGTCAGCAATCACAATGCCAAATCTTTGATTTTCTGAATACTGTGGTTTAGTTTAGTTTATAGCATCCTTGGGGTGAGTGGGGTTTAAGAAGAATATTTAAAACTGGTGCAAAGCACTGGCATTGTATATTAGCTTCATATATGCACAGCACTATCACATGTCCATTCCATTTTGTCTACACTCGCCAAACACACACTTCAGAATGGCCAATCAGGTTGCTTTTTTGGACCGGCTTGCATGGTCTTGCACTGAATTATTAAGCATGTTTTTTTTTCTTCTCATAAACTGTGTCATCACTTTGTGTGAATTTCTGAGAATTTTGTATCTGTGCTGCAACACAAGATTAGCAGAAAGCACAGAAATTGTACGTAAATTTTATTGTGTAAAACCCGATTTAATGACTTACCAATACCCTTGTATTCAAGATGTGAACTGTGTTGGTTACAGATGATATTTTGTTTCTTTAGGAGAAATATTTACAAGGAACTAGTAGATAATGGTCAGAATTATTTCTGACGTGTTTTACTTGGTTTAAGTTACGACAGAGCCATGGTCATGAAAATTTAAATTATAGGTTTTTATGTTGATGCTATTATAAATTTAACAACACACGTCACAGATACTGCAAAATTTGGTGCTTTACAGTTTCATACTTTCATGTATGGCATTTTGTTTTGGGGTGAATCCACTGATAACGTATGTTTTTAAAATGCAGAATAATTGTAACCAGAATATTAGAAAACACACACAGACACACACTTGCACACACAGTCACACACAATTGCACACACAGACACACACACTTGCACACCCAAACTCATGCTAGCACCACACATCACACATTGTAACATTGCTTGCATGTAACGCCGTTGTTGAACATAGAAAAGTTATCAGATTTGTACCAAATGTTTTGATTTTTTTCCCAATTTTTATTATTGACTCCAAAAGACTAACGCTTCCCACCGTCCCTGGTTGAGGATAAGAAGGGACTTACATTCAAAACTGAATTACTTCAAAAAACTTTTTTTATAGTAGTTATTTCTGACACCCAGATTTGTTGCAAGTGTGAGTTTGTGGTATCATTGATCATTGTTCTGGGTAGCTGAGGGACACTAAAATTATGAACATGGAGAGATCATGTCTTGAGAGCTGATAACGGGTGACGTGAGACAGATATGGAGCACGTTTTAATTACTGAATTTACAGATGAAGGATGCGATAACCCTTGACCACACAATACGAAGAATGGCTATAAAATGAAAATTAAATAACATCACAACGTGTACATTACCAAATTTACATAGCTCTGGTTCATTTTCAGTTCTTGGATATATGATGTGTGTTTTGCTATTGTAATTTGTTTTGAAATTCCTTAAATATTTTGTGACCAAAAATTTGTGATTGCACAGTATGTATCTCCTTTTCCACATGTACTTATAGTAAAAATTACATTTTTTGCCGTCTGTGGCTTTGCTTACTTGCAAGGTGTAGGTTTCCCAATCCGTGCATAGTGCCACTGACATAATATAGCATCAGATTTACAACTGTTTTGGTGGAGTATAATAGCGGAGTATGTAGACGTTCTCATTTATCTATTTTGTAATTTCTGTAATTTTGATTTTGTACAGTTTATTCAAGACAGGGAGTTGGTACGTACTCCCTCAGTCTATACAGTGCTCCTACTGTCTGATGAAACTTGGCTAACATGCAATTTGCATGATCATGCCACTCAAATTTACATTAAATAATAAGGACTAATCTAATTCATTGTAGAAACATTGTTTATTACTTTGTTGTTAATGATGAGAATTTTGTACTTGCCCATGCTTAAGTTTAGTGTGCCCACATATTAATAGGCCTATGTTCTGTAGTTTACAGAGGTCTCTGTAATTTGTAATACTGTAACACTGTGAAACATACTGCCTTCATGTCTGAACATCATATGATTAGGTCACAAAATGTTCCCTAGTGAAATAACCTACCACTCCGCCCGGCCCTTCCTAAAGCAAAAATTTTCTTCTAGACGCAGTAGTATCACTTCAGGTTTTTCTTGGGGGAGGGGGCAAGATTTTTTTCGGTGACAGTGACCTTGTTGCATCTTTTTTATCAATTAAACATGTATAAATTCGAAGCTTTAATAATTGAACTTCAGTTTCATGTGCCTAAGTTAGCATTATCCAAATAACAAACTACAAAAAATATATTATGTACACTTAAAATTCTAAATTCAGGGGAGGGGGGCATTTGCCCCCCTGCCCCCTCCTAAATGACGCCTCCAGTCTGGATGGTTTCTGTAACGAGCTCTGAGCTCATTTGAAGAAAAAAATAAAATAATAAAAAAGTAGTAAAACCACAATAAAGGTGAATATAAACATATTGTCCATGTAAAACAAAAGTTTTCATACTTTTCTATTTTATTGTGTGTATTGGCAGGGAACAAGGATGCTCCAACGTTATGAACATTCGTTCAGGAAATATGGGAAAATGTTCCCAATTTCGTAAGGTTTACTTGTAAATTATTCATGTTCAAATGACGTTGCAGTTTAAGATTTTGTTGAGATATACGTAAACAATGTATAATTGCAAACTGCTCACTGCTTTTGTCATACTTATAGTCTGTACAATGTAAGTTTGCATAATTTTGACATTTATTTTTTGAGAAGATTGCAGAGAATCCGGTTATCCAGGAAGTCAGAATGGTTGAAAGGTCAACATAATGGAGTTGTCAGACATTTTTCTCGGAAGAGAAATCAGCAAACTGAAGGGCCTCGCTTACCACACACTTAAAATGTGTTGCAGCATGTTCGTAAATACGTTTTTTTTTTAAAGAAACTATTCCACATATGCCCAATGTTTACACTTCAAACGATGACTGAAGAGTCGTTTCAAAGCTCATCTTCCATCATTTCGGAGCTCCCAAAATGGCTAAAAACAGCTTTTTCAATCTATATATATCTGGAAAACTTCTTACGGGATTCGTGTGAAACTACTCTAGGAGCATGCAATGGACTCAACTTAAAAATTATCACTAATATAAAGGTGGGGTCACCACTGAAAGTGTCAGACAAGCGAGCGATCTACGATACCACTGCACGTCGTGCAACGTGTCTTGTGGTAGAGGTGATACTGCACCAGATGAGCCGGTCAGCATAACCCATTGGTGTCGTGCCTCAATCACACAAAAACACTCCCAGTAGGCAGGCGCCTTAACAAACTACAAAATAACTGCTGTCATGTTAGCAAATTAAGAGACATTTTACCTACTTTTGTACATATTTTCTTTGGCCAAAGTTTTTTAAACAAAATTTAATATGTATGCTGTAGGTTAAAAGATGTTCACAAGACTTATGTATGGTTCCATTATGCCTACTTGAATATTGTTATTTTCGTACTTGACTGAAGATATTTGAACACTTTAATTAGTGACCATTATTTATAATTTATTATCAATTAAGGTATAAAGAAAGTGTGTTCGCATATTTAGGCGATCATGTGTAACTACACTGACAATTCAATTGTTTATTTTGAGTGACTTTATGCTGTGTTCGATTTTCAGTGCAATGTGCCCTTGATCACTTTCCCTTACACCCCTAGCCCTGGTTACCATCATTAAGAAGTGTGTATCTTGGGAATCTGAACCTAGGGCATGAGAAGGGCATGTAAGCTGAAGGGCACATGCCCTTGTTGTGAATTCAAAGACAGGCGTGTGTAATGTCACATCTGTGATGAACATTTCTAGGACATGAAGCCTGGCAAGGGCCTTGGATGGCCAAATCGATCTTTGACAGTGGCAATGGATATCTTAGTTGTTGAACAATTTGTTCCTTTATTAGATATCCGTAACTAGGCAAGTACATGATTAACTAATAATAGGGTCTATTAACACGGACTTCTTAAACGCATGGCATAAATTTGCAAAAAATTATGTACAGTCATGGACACAAAAATTGGGCCACTAAAATAGTCAATGTCCACTTCGGAAATCATCGGTAGGGCCCGGTAGTTTTCGCGAAAACATTTTTGCCCCACTTTGTTTTAGTGTCTTACGTGCACACCTGCAGTTCAACTTCATGGCTATTGACAGAGTGTTTTTGTGCAGAGTCGTTATTCACTTGACTGTACCAATCAGTACATGGATAACTGCCACACATCACGTCTGTAATTTGCGGGTTTAACCTCCACACGCTGGGTGTTACGGCATCCAATCACTGACCACATAGCAGAGATGCAGGTGCGCACGTAAGGCACTGAAACAAAGTGCTGCAAAATTCTTTTCGCGAAAATTACCGGGCTCTAATCATTGGCTATGTGCAAACGGGAGCCTGACACCTAGGCAACATGCAGAACAACGAATAGCGGTGCGCTCTAACTGCGCTGGGCACAGGTTGTGTTGTAGGATTGGAGCATCGCCCGTTCACACCTTCCTCAAGCAACACGGCACTGTATATTGGCTGAACCAGTGCGGCGCACAAATCATTTAGTAAACGCAAAAGTGACAGATGTCCATTTATATTACTCAAACATGAAGATAGAAAAAGTATTTGTAAAACACAGTAACGAGATTACGAAAGTACCCAAATTTTCCAATAACCAGACAAAAACAATTACCTATATTATATAAAAATGTTAATATTGAATGCATGCGTATTCTCATTCTCATACTGCGAGGTGAAACTAATGTATGTTGTAACAATACGGTAATATTTAACTGGCAGTCGCGGTGACGTTATGGTCTGACTTATTCGCTTACATCTTTACATATAGAACAATTGCCGAACATTGGAGTAACCCAGTGGGTTTTACCGGGATACTTCTATCCCTCTTTGGCTGTCCACTGCTGATCCATTGCGACTACACTTCACATCTGTTAAGCACGAACAAAACGTGTAACGACATCACTGTACTGATTAATTATAATAAAAACCTTCAGAAACAACCATAGAACAATTATTTCAGACACTAAATATCTAACATCAAGCGGTAAACTTGATCCTGATTACAGAATAATGTTGTGAGTTGTTGGTCCATTTAGTCGCAAACGGCCACTTTCACCCCGTTTGACAGAAACAGTCGTCATTCTCCCGTGCGAAACGACTGCACACATGGTTCCGTCCATGGGTCCTAACGTAGATTGTTACCATCAAAGCTCACTTAGTAGCCTCGGTTCACGTAAAATAAATGTTGTCACAGCATCGTTGTCAGAAGAACGTGACGCAAGGATAATATTTCCTCATATTTTCTTGTTCTGTAGGTAATACCTAACTAGGCAGTTCTGACTGACAAGTGATTAACGTATTGATTATTAACATATATTACGTAGTGTAAGCATATATGAAGTGTAAATTTATTAAAATGTTTTATGTTGCTGTTCCCTACGTTACTGTATGTAATCCCATATTTAACAACTGTCATCTGTAATGTATGAACGCACAACTTGCTGAATATTGCTGTTTACTGTGTAGCATAACGTTTCACAATGACGCGTTAGTGAACAAGTGAAATTTCAAACATTTATATTCCAATATTCAAATTGCGTAGAAGTGAAAATTTCTCAAATTCCGTAATACAAGCAATTATACCAACGTTGACAAAATATTATTCTATACTATCGAGATATTTAAAATATCCACAGCTTCTACCAAAAGTTTAAGGGAAGGTTCTGGCCTTATAATTAATCCTACGTCACCAGATTATTAACGACACATGGATAACTGCTTCAGGCTATGTTCAAAGATTAATTTGTTAAACAAATTTAAATAGGACAGATTGTTTAAAAGTTACCCTATTTTTCCTTTTTAAAATAATAATAAAATACTAGTATAATATTATGCTTATTTTGTAGAATAAAATTAGAGAGTTATTCTGTGGTTATCATTTAATTTTTAGGGTTTTATATTTCCGTCCAAAAAATTAGGATACATATCATCCATTGTTATATTTTTTACATCTCCGGAAATTCATTTAGATTTTAAAAAATTATGTTATTTAAAAAAAAGGATAACTTTTAAACAAACTCTCCTATTTTCAATTTTGTTTTTACAAATTGTACTTTGAACATAGCCTGAAACAGTTATCCAAGCGAAATTAAAATAATCAGGTCCCGTAGGATTAATTATAAGGCCAAAAAGTTTTGTTAGTTAAAAATAGTGGTGTTAATAAACATTTAGTACAAGCTGTAATTGTTACCTAAATGCCGTTTGTATGTTCTGTCATAAAACACGATAATTCTATCTGGATACTTGAGCAATAAGACCTAGTTAAACAAACTATTATTTTTCTTGACATAGCTTGCGGCATACCATTATTGCGTACAGTGCTCTGAAACCGTGGCGTAGGAACAGGGTGGTACAGGTGTACAATGTACCCTCCAAAATTTGATAGTGGGTTACAAAATATAATTTGTACCCCCTAAATATTATTGCATATGTGTAAAAATATAAAATTTGAATAAAGAAATACAATATAGCAAGACGTACGTTTAATCTTATTTTATATTTATACTGATTTTAACAAATACAATTAAACTTCTAACAACTTAAAAGTTTGAGCATAAACGTTTGAGTAAATATTTTTGTTTTGAGCGTACTGAAAGTGTTGGATTTTTTTGTAACAAACCAGCCCTGCAGATGGTTTTTTTAAATATAAATAATTTAATTCTCTGTCCACAATATTGACCAGGATCAGAAAAGATTCGTCCCTCTTCCAAGGTTCGGTCTTCTCCGTGACAGTTCGGCTACTATCCACCACGCTAAAGGCCGATTCACAATGAAGTTAACATGGACCTCCTTACGTTACCTTTGTGTTAACTTTGCAGAAAAAATTACCGCGGATTTGACCGATGTTACACATTGAAGATAAGGAATTAAGTTGAGGTACAAGGCTATGTTACGAATGCTGCAAGACTACTGACGATCATAGCAATATTTAAATTTAACGATGTTATTTGAGTCGCAAAATATTCACATATACAAGTAGTAACGTAAATTAATAACGAAAATGATTGGCAAATACCTGTTTCAGTTACGTATTGGAAATGTGTAATAAATTACCCTCCTAGTTGTAACATTACGCCTTTCTTACCAACTCGTTTTTTTTTTATTCTCACATTACACATGCTTTATTAAAGAGTGATTCTGTTGGGATTATATTTATTTCATGAAATGGGAGAACTAAACTTTTAGTTTAACGTCTTTCATGAGACTGGTGAGACACTTGTTTGATATTTTAACAATATGTTTGCTGACTACACATATCACACCTACCTCAGTGAACAGCGAACTTGCAAACCATCTAGTTAAATTTATTGTAGGGTCCTTGAACGAATGCTTTAGCAACACATTAGCTCTGAATTATTTATAAATATATGATAACGACTCACTAAACAACCATAACCACACATGTATTAGGCAATGCACTCACAAATATCATGTCACACGAGTAACAAATCTTACGTGGAATTAAAAATATTATTTACTTAAAATTACAATAACGAACATTTTGCTTTCACCACACTTCAGAACACAACTATGACAAATTTACTTCTTTTCATACACTCTTGTACATGCACGACACGAGCGAGCAGCACACAATTTGAGGTTACGAGAAACGTCTGTAAAACCTCAGTTTTGGCGCGATAAAATCTCGAAGGCAATAGCCAACAAAAGAACAACTCCGCTTCTGATTGACTGTTCTTAACTATACATTTTTGTTATGTTGAAGTTGACTCAACTTCGACATTTATAAGTTACCGTTGCGTCGCTGATAATTCTATGTGAAAACACTGCAGCGTGACCTATATCTCAACTCAGCTGTAACGTAAAGGTAACGTAAGAAGCTCCATGTTAACTTCATTGTGATTCGGCCTTAAGGTACTGAAATTCGCTTTCAAGTTCAGTGAACGGCTTATCTAGGATGTTGTGCAGTTCTTTGTGTTGTAGACGTCCGAAATATGTTATAATATATACCAGTTGCCTGGCCGCGACTTCGCTCTCTGTTCATTTAGAAATTATCAACAATATAGTAATCTGGGTTCGACTACACTGGCAGTCAACCGGATTTTCACATGTGATAATCGTGCCTGTACGATTCCACAGTTCGGTTACTTTTCTTACGGATTTCCAGTTTTCTCGGCCCTTCTGCATCTATAATAGCATAGCAGTTCCCCGTCGTCGTTTTTTCACGGGGTTTGAACCCTAAACTTCCAACTAGTGTCCCAAACTGTCACGTCAAGAAAGTTCGTCAGAATTGATAAAAAGCAAATGTGATAGGCCTGTGCCCAAAGCAGTAGGACACATATCAATAGCTTGACAAAAAGTAACAACTTCAAAAAATTGTTTCTCCGTATTCATATCTGCTTTTCGATACTTCTGTAACATTTTACATCTTTCCGCCACTTAAACTGTCAAATTTCGAAAAATTGTTTGATCACTTCTTAGTTATTTACGTATGTTTCATTCTTATTCAGAAATATCTCGATATCTCCACACGTCTAACAGATACAGTCGATTAAGGGGGTGGGGTAGGAGCTCCCTGCCGAATTTTAAATTTTCAAACAATATTAATGTTTGTACGATATATGATTTACTTTATAGGTACATATTGTGAATATATTTAGAGTAATAAAAAGTTCATAGAATTCATAGATTTTATGTGCAGGCATATCAAACCCAAATTTGTAAAAAGAGACGGAAACCATCTGACATAGAAAAATTAAATAATTTCACACTGAAGAACCGTGTCACAGGTTACGTCAAGATATTAATAAAACATCTTCAGTGATTTTTTTTTTTGCTTCTTTACACAATTGCTGAATTTGAAACAAAAAATCGCCAAAATTCTGCCATTCTTTTTTAATGCTGAAAATGTCATTGCCGGTTTTTATACATGTCTTGACGTAGCCCGATACACTGTTCTTCAGTATGAATTACGTAATTAGCGTCTTCAAGTCAGTCGATTTTCCTTTTCTTGTATAATACCGTTTTATGCAACTGTCGTTTTACATGCCACTATATAAAAACTGTGTAAGCAAGACATTTTCATTGCTATAAAAGTAATCACAAAGTATATCTACAAAACAAATTATATCTCGTACAAAAACAAACATTATTAAATCAATTCAAAGAATTTGGCTGTTAACTCCCGCCTCAGTTGAAACAACGATAATTTGTTTAATGTCCTTAGAGGATGAATTTCAAAAAGTTCTGGAACTGCTTTATAGGGCTATTCGTTGGCTTGATTTTGATACTTCAATCAATTCGATTTCACAATAGGTTTAAAAGTTATCGGAAATTTATTAAAATTATATTTTACTACTTTAGCCCCCATAGTTTTTAAATAAAAAAAAATAGGTAATATGTAGAGATGACGGTTTACTGCGCGAAAACTTGACTGTTTGCTGGATTTCAACACACGTTCAGGTTACCAGAATATTACTGGCTTCAGCTTGTACTTGGAACTGTTACCCTATTTGACTGAGCCAATAAGAATCCCGATATTGTAATATGTTATGCCTGTTATTCGTCTGCAGACAGCTACGTTATGTCAGAAGTATATCACCGAATCATACATTTTTCAACAAACTACAGTGGTTTCAAGGATATGTTAGCAAAAACATTTTCGCGATGCATTTTTGTAAACTTTGTGCTGATGTAAAAAGCACCTTGATATCTCAACTGGTTTAAGCGCTATTGAGGATTCATGGAAAAACATATTTCACCACCTTTCACTGACTTACTATAATTTTCAAATTTTGAAAAAAAAAAAAAACTTTAATTTGTGTCTACGGCGTAAGGAAAGCCGCTTTAAAAATTTCACATCTCTTGGTACAGAGGTTTGGACTGTGCATTGACGAGTCTACGAGAGTGTGAATGGGGCTCTTCATTTTATATAGAGAGATTATGTATTTAGTGTCAAAGTAAATAACAAAAAATTAACAAGAAAACATTAAAATATTTTTTCATGTATGATACGCCATTGCGTCAAAAGAAAAAATGAAAAAAAGTATAGAGGTATGTGGAAATGGTTATGGAGTTTCAAAGTATTCTTGTAGTAAGCATCAAATTTTATGTAATACAGGTATGAAATTTAAGAGGTTTAGTAACGTGTCATTCGTTCGTTGGTTTGTCAAGGCTATCAAATAAGTTAACAATTCAGCAGAAGAATGAGTATGTGCAAAAAATATAATCTTAAAATTTAATAAAATATAAAATATACAACGTTTGTATAACATAAGGAAAATTATACTATTGAAGAACGTGTAAATAAATATCCATAAAATATTTTGCGAGCCTGAA
The DNA here is from genome assembly GCA_003012365.1 of Medauroidea extradentata. Lineage (NCBI taxonomy): Eukaryota > Metazoa > Arthropoda > Insecta > Phasmatodea > Phasmatidae > Medauroidea > Medauroidea extradentata. Next base: position 24,336 of record PNEQ01062521.1, on the reverse strand, counting down.
ACTCGTCAAAACAAATCAAATCGCCACGCAAATTAAAAAAAAAATTTAATTTAATATTATTTTGCTGACTGCATCATGTATAGGAGGCCGCGGTGGGTGAAGTGACTACTGCTCGACAAACCTAAGTGTGTCTTCGGAAAATATGTGAACTACAACCGTCCTCCTCTCTGACATACCCTACCATCCTTCTCTCCATTGCCCCGCTACATCCTCCCTGCCAATAGCGAGCAAGTGGCATGGCCGTCGCGACCACTAACCTTGCGTCACGACAAGCAGTGTGTACAGTCTCGTCAGCTGAAAAGTGACAACCGGTGTATAGTTAGCTGTTGTCCAGGGGGGCCTAAGCTCGAACTGCACTCGTATACGATTTGTTAAATTTTCTGTCGAAACTCGCACGATTTTAAAAAACGATAAGCTCGAACCATAGAGAGCCCTCGTATCCGTCCAGACCGTGCAAGTTGGTACTCTCTCGGTAGGCACCGTTCACCTTCACAACTCGTATACGTCGAGTGTAATAAGCAGACAATATGGCCGCCATGACAAATGCCACCTCCTGGAAATAAAGCGAGTTTGACGGCACATGTGGAATATAAGAATTACGTATCAATGCGAAACACAATAAAACAGCAGTGCAAACTTATTGAGGCTAAAACTACTAATGAATTATGACTAAAATAAACGTTTTTACAACTTACGTAATACTTAATAATAACCTCACTTGTAGCATGTGATGTAATAGGCGAGCGGCTTTCGACCGCTTGGCTCAGTGGTTAGCGCTCCTGGCTGCTGAGTCAGGGGTCCCGGGTTCGATTCCCGGTCGGAGAGGTGACATTTACAGTCACTTTCTCGGGTTCAGGGGGCCTAAGCTAGAGTTCGTGCGAGTCGTCTCGTACGGCGCAAAACGTATACGAGACGGAGATTGTAAGCTCCAACATCGGCCACTCGCATACGCCTTACGTATTCAAAGGAAGTAGCGTTCGAGTGGAAGTGTGTATCGTTTAGTCATGTTGGCATCCATGATGCGAGAAAGTAAAAAATTTTGACGGGAGGCCGTCAATCGCAAGTCCAGTTCATACTTTGACACTTGCGTGGCGGTGAACTTAAAAATAGTGGAATTGAACAAAATGAAAATGGGCAAAAGAACTGTGCTCGCAAAGTATTTGTTCATTATGTCTATGTTTACAAGTAACAAAGGTTTAACTATAATTATACAATAAACATAGACATAATGAACAGTATTTATCGATTTAATACTCATATTTCGCTACATTTTGTGGATCCATAAATCACTTTAAAAAAGTTTAAATATTCTAAAACTTTCGTATATAGATTATACTTAGTTATAAAAATAATAAACATTTTAACACAACTTTTCTGACGTAGTATATAAAATATTATCGGTTTCAAAGAAATTGATTCTTAAAAATAAAATTATTTCTAGTTACGAACGCGACCGTCTATACATTTCACGTTTATGTTATATTTTTACAGTAACTGCAAACAAATTTCAATAATATATATTAAATCACCTTCCACAATCTAACAAAAGGCATTTGGTTTAACACTGTAATAACAGAAAATGTACCAAAGACAAGTTGACAGCCGCTTGGACAGCAAGAAAAGTAGTCAGAATGTTGCGGGAGGAAATATGACACAACTTAATTCATTCTGGAATTACGGAACGTAAAAAATAGAAAGAATATCACTAGGTGTTGTAAGTTGAATGTGTATCCTTTTGTCATTGCATTGTAGGTGAATCTGTAGAAATTTTTTTTTACACGACCATGGGTAATTTTTGGATCAGTCAAGATATTAAAATCAAGTCAAGTACAGTTGTGTGGAAAATTGTATTTTTATATGATCCTGGGAATCGGTTTGTAATATGCGTTTTGGTTCGGAACTTATCGTTTTACAAGTCGAAATGTAACAAAACTTCGTAATTTGACAATAATTTCACATAAAAAATGAATACAATTAAAATTTTGTTTAACAAATATGACACTGTGAGGAATTGAAATTAGAAAGCTGTAACAGAAAGACCAATACGCTGATCACTCGGTCGGTCATCACCACATTTAAATGCTCTATTGTAAGCAAATATACATAGTGGTTAGTGAAAAGTTTTTTTTACGAGTCTTTGCATTTTTATGCGGCACTTTTTTTTCCAGGTCTATATATAGAACTTTTATACGATCGTTTTCCAGCTTTGTATCCCAGTGTTGGCCAAAAAAATTCGCGTGTCAAATGGGAATATTTCATTAATTTTGTTTATTTCTTTGTTGACAGTACGTAACATTATTTTAATATATAACTAATATTCATATGCGAGGAAATATTTTATTACAAACATTTATGTCAGGATGGCCATTTTTGTGAATTTATGGAATATATTATATATATTTAATTTTATTTAATTGTTAGGTTTCATTAATATTATCACTGTAACAAATACTATAATCAGAATGCAGACTATACATCCATTTACTAACGTAAATTTTTATTCTATTTTATTGTAAATGTATTTTGTTACGTTACAGATTATCTAAATAATTTATTATTTTGTGGGGCACAAAGTTATCAGTTACAGTTTTTTGTTCATTGGCGAAAAATAATACATCACAGGCATAGCTAGTGAGAAAAATCACTGATCGCGACATTTTCTAACGAGCAGGATGTGACTGTATCGTCGGGACAGATGGCGAAGAGGTCCGCGTCGAGGTTAGTATTTGTAGTGCCTCAAGACATGTTTATCTACAGCTTGAAGACGCCATTCCAGAAAGTCCTACTTCTTTTTGTTCTACCGACGCTAAATATGTTGGTTCATTGACACTGTGTGTAGCTTCTATAATCGTAGGATTGTTTACGATTTATAAGACAGTTCAACTTTCTTTGCTTGGAATCTCAGAGGTTAGAATGCGACTGAGCTCGAGTTACCGGTTTTTTATTTTCATTTATTAGACGTATGTCACATAATTTATGCTATAAATATTAAGTTACTGACACCATAAAGTATAGTATTTTTCACAGAGGAAAACTCGGTTTGCAACATAAAATACTTACCTATCTTAGTTATACAGAGTAATTCCTGACCGTAAGAAGCAGAATATTACATATCTTTTTCCTCACTACATGTAGACTTTACTACACATTCTAAAGGCATATTGTACAGATGGATGCACATTCAAATAAAATATTTGCAGTCTATTACTTACATCACATCACTAACTACACACTGAAAATGGTATTCAGTCGAACTAGTTTCTTTGAAACTTTATGAATCAATTCAAAATGTGAAATGTATGTACTCTTGATATGAATTTTGGTGTTGTGCGTTTTATTTTATTTTATCTCCTATAATCTCAATGGTTTTCCTACCTATCACTTTTCGCAGTTTGTAAACATGAACCACAGTTTTGGTAAGTATGTGGGAAACCCCTACAGTTAAGTACTAAATTTTTTGTTGAAATTAATATTCAACTATTTCTGTTTTGCACACATTGCATGCTTGTCGCACATAAATGTTTATGATATAACTTTCGGTAAGTAATAACTGAAACATAAAATACTATGCTTACCATAAACTGAAAGCAATTACTGTACATAACTGGGAGAAAGACAGGAGCAAATACTACTCTGAGCTTCCGTACCATTTAAGGAAATAAAAAATGCACTGACCTGTATACCTTGAATACTTAATACGCCTTTTTTGCTCTCTACTTTACCATAGCATATTTATTCGTATTCTACTTCTCGTAATGGTAGTTGCATTAATATTTAACAATCGTCAGTAGTTTGTAGACCTACAGTTGTTGCTCTAATCATCACAGCACTTATAACTAAATTTCAATCATTAACAGTCTCATGCGCACATAATTGCCAATTTTCGTTTAAATAAAATTTTCTATGTCTAGAAGACAAAAAGAATACAACTAAACGTGTAAAAAAACTTACCTTGACCAAGTTTTGAACTCACGGCAGCTAAAAAAACTGACAAACAAAGTTAAGTGTACTTATTTAACGCCTGTTTTAAAATAGTAAATTAATGTAATGAATTGTTATACACGTTAGTAATTGAGAAATTCCATAAGTGTATGAAATAAATTTTTGTGAGCGAGCATATATAGCGCAGATGAATTACTTAGTATTTAATTAACTAAGTTGCAGTACACATTTGCATAGAAATGTTTTGAACTTATTTAAAGCATACTAAAAAAAATCTTATTAATTTAAGAAATTGCTTACACATTGGTAATGGAAACCTTTCGGTAGTTGTATGAAGGGAACTTTTGGGAAACTGAACAGTGATTATATAGGCTATACACAATGAACTTTTTCTGGACATTGAAGTACTAAGTGTACTTGCGCCCTTCCAATAGAGCTGTAAACCGATTGTTAATTTTTTTTATATGTTGTCAGATTGCTACAGATTGACAAATTTTGTGATTCAAATAGCAATTCATATCACGGGCCATTCTAGTTAAGATGTTTGTAGTAGTATAGTTTGGAATTAAGTATAATAGTATTTACCAGAGGTGCGTAGTTTATTTATTTTTTTTATTTTGACAGTCCCCCTTAGCTGAACTTTGAGTTATTGAAATTATTTGAATTTTTAATGTTTGTTGATTTTTGCTATTTGAGCAGTTGCCATTGTTCAAATAAATGAGTTTTTTTCTACACTCTAAATGATTACTCCCTGTCTTTAAACATTTGTAGCGGTCTTTAGCGAGTTACTCACGGGGTGCCCAGAGTAATTAGAGCAGATAATATTCCTTTTAACTCCTATGAGTTCCAGCGGTTTGCGCAGGAGTGGAATTTTTCGGTAATTACGTCCAGTCCTCGCTACCCGCAGTCAGATGGCTTTGTCCAGTGATTTGTGGGCATAGCGAAGAAGATTGTGAGTAAATGCAAAGAAAGTAAAACTGACCTGCAATACGCTCTATTAGAGTATCGAAACACACCGGTTATGGGGTCCCCATACTCGCCCTCTCAACTGTTGTTCAGTCGATTGACACGATCAGTATTGCCGACACATGAGGAGCAATTGACTCCTAAGGTGATCAGTAATTTTCAAGAATATCAGGCCAAAAGGGACACTATAAACAAACACAATTTTGATAAGACGGCACGAGAGTCACATCAGATCTTTCACAGGGGGCAACAGGTAGCATTCTTAAAGGGCGACTCAAATGAATGGTCACAAGGTTTAGTGGTGGACATTCATGAGAGTCCCCGCTCAGTGATTGTGGAAGATAGAAAGGGCAATAGGTTTCGCAGAAACACTAAGCATGTTAAGCCATCTCACGTTGAGGACGAGAGGATGGAGAATCATAAAGATACAGGACAATCAGTGGTGGACACAGAGGTGTCATTTGGTGCTACAGGGGGGGGGGGCATGCCCCCCCCCTGGATTTGGAATTTTTGTGTATAAATAATATATTTTTTGTATTTTTAAATGTAAATAATTCTAACTTAAGGACATAAAATTGAAGTTTTATTATTCAAGTATCTAATTTATACATGCTTAATTAATAAAAAAGATGCAACAAGGTCACTGTCGTCAGAAAACAAAATCTTGCCCCCCCCCCTGGAAAAACCTGAAATAACGCCCCTGGGTGGACACAGACAGGATGGACCAAAGTGGACCTGAAGAGGAGAGGATGTTAAGTAATGGTAATGACCGTACTAAGCGTACAGCAAAATCACCACAGTACCTTAAGGACTATATACGATAAGTTTTTGTTTATGTGAAAGGGAAGGTGTAGCAGAGAATGTGTTTGTTGGAAAGGGAAGGTGTAGTAGGGAAGTAAATATGGGATGGAAGTAAAGATGGGAGCGAGAGGTTGGCAAAATGGGCGGCAGTGAATGTGAGGCAATGTGACAAAAAGGCGGACTGTGATTTCTTTGTGTAAGTGGAATGTTAATAAACGAGTTGGTTGTGGCTTGCGAGTTGATTATTAAAACATGATACATGTGTGGCAGGACTTCTCTCGTAAACTGATATCGTCGGAGACGAAAGAATTTTATACACGAAGCGGGAAAATACATTTGTGCTGGGCCTTGCGACTTGTAGGTATAGCATGCATTGTTACGAAATAATTTTGTAAGGGGTGGAGATTGTTACAACTTAGGACGTTATAATGTGTATAAATAATATTAAAACTGTATTTGCACATATTTGTAGGATTGTTCAAACTAATTATTTTCATGTTAGGCGAAGTTAGGCAGATGTTGTTAAAATATAAGCCTATACAAATGCTGCTGGTGACGAACATTAGGGATGGCTAATTTATATATTTCATGTAATATCTCAATCTTGTGGGTTTACTAGCTGGGCTCAAATGTGTGCTAAAAAAAGTATATATCTATTTCTGGCCTAGTGTGTTTATTGCCCCTGTCCGATAAATTTTAGTGTCCTAGCCGTACAATTTTTAGTGCCTCTGCACCACAATTTTCAGAGATTACCCTACAGTATTCAGTGCATCTGCCCTACAAATAGTGCTCCTGCCCTGATATTTATAATTCCTCTGTCACTGCTCCACAGTTTTGAGAGCACCTAACACTGTCCCATGTTTTTTGTGTCACTCCAACATATTTTTAAAAATGCAACTACACTACAATCTTTTGTGATTTTCCTAAAAGTTTCTCTACCTCTGCCATGACCCTACCCCTGCGTTTTTTAGTTGTCCTACCCTAAAGTTTTCTGTACCCCTATCCAATAACTGTATCCTGTCATACAATGTTCTGTACATCTGCTCAAAGATATTTAATATCCTTGCTTAACGTATCCAGTGCACCTACCCTACAATTTTGTTTACCTCTGCCCCATAATTTTAAATATTTCTTCCTCACATTTCCTGTGCCCCTACTGCACAATTTTGTGCTTAGGCCAATACCCTAAGCTTTTCTCTACAGTACCTCTACCTCATGATTATTTTTAATGTCTGAATAAGGTAAGGGGGGTTGAGGAAGGGATCCCAACATTGACAAGTATGAATGGACAAACTACGACAAATGACAAGAGAGAAAGCTGATATTCTGCAGGCCCGGTACTTGTCAGTGTTTGAAACAATGGAGTACTGGAATAGTGAGACAAATAGACAAAATTAAATGGAAATGGATTGGGGACTTCCTCCAAGGACGGTGGCAGAGCGTGAAACGAGGGGTGTAATTGACGGCCCCTGCTGGAAATATGACCGCAAGTTTTCAGTTATTTTTGCAGTCGTTTCACAGAATGACTATAACGTTACAGTTAAGCTGCAAATTTGCTGTTGACAACGCCTACTTTTGCAGTTACACGACTGTAATAAAGTGGGCAAGAACTGCAAACATTACGGTATATAACATTAATATTGCAGTTATGAACTACAACAGGAAAATAATAACATATAACATCATTATTGTGGTTTTTTTGCAGAAACATTACAGCAATGTAACAACAATTTTGTAGGTCCCAGCTGCAATTTTGCAGCCGAACAACTGCAAAAGTTCAGTTGCTGACTACAATAATGTAACTGGATGATGTTGACTTTGCCAACTGTAATATTGGTGACATTCAACTGCAACAATGTAGATGCCAACTGTAATATTAATTCTACTTCTCTTCAAAATTAAAGATGCAAACTGCAACATTGCAGTCATGCATATGCTCAAGTCATCAACTGTTATTTTATTGCTATCCCAACCACAAAAATGAAGATGCCAGCTGTAATATTGCAGTTGTATAACATTGAAGTTACCAACTGTAATACTGTATTTGCCTTATCCAGCTACAAAAATAAATATGCCAGCTGTAATATTGTAGCTGTACTTTACTGAATTTACCAACTGCAAAATTTGTGCTTTCCAACCACAAGATTAAAGATGCCAACTGTAATATTGCAGTTACGGCATCCAGCAATTCGCAACTCTTACATTGGTGACATTCAATCACAAAAATGAAGATGCCAGCTATAATATTGCAGTTGTACAACACTGAAGTTGCCAACTGAAACATTTGTGCTATTTAACTACAAAATTAAGGGTGCCAGCTGTAATATCGCCGCTGTACAATGTTGAAGTCTTCAATGGTAATATTGTAGCCATCCAACTGCATAAATAGAGATGCCAGCTGCAACATTACAGTTGTATAATACCTTCAGATGCTTGTTCAACTGCTTGCTCTACTTCATGTTGTGCAACAAACCATCACTAAGTTTCTTATTAGATGTAAACATTTGTAATAGAACGCATATGTACATGATTTAATTTTGTTTTTATGCGGGAGGTGATAAAATATGGGAGTCATCTTATTTGCTACTACGGCCATAGTTTCTAACCAACTGAAATATGTTTTTCCCTTCAGTTTTTTGGCGGATGGTTTAACTGTAATTACTGTGAAATCAACCTTAACAGTGGCAGATCCTGAGGAGGGTGGGGGAGTCACAAGGGTCAGCTTTCTCCCTTCCATCACTTCCGTACAAAGAAAAAATTATAAGTTAAATTATATGCTAAAGTATTTTAATACAACAAAAGTACTTCTCTTACAATATCTTGTAAGAGAATTTTAACAAGTTGGACATGCACATTTGCCTAACTAAAATAAATTAGTATGTACATGTTTTCATATCTACCAAAAAATTAAGTGTGTTGTCATGGGGGGCTACAAACTGACCGTAGCGACACTTCACCGTACGACTGCTACTGGCTCCTGCACATAGAGCTCGCCAACCAATGACGTGCACGCATAGTCACGTGTAAGTTGCAGCCACTGAGCAAACTGAGACTATTATCGAGGGTTCGGCCCTATAGTTTTCTGACCAATAGAATAACAGTGTGATTTTAACTGAAACCTGAGAGCTTCGCGTAAAATCAGCACAAAAGCCAAGTAAAGAAACCGGTCGCTTTGAACAGCAAACCCTTCAGGTCGTCGTTTGACGGTACAGAGTCCGTTATCGTAGCATCAGCAGGTGTTGGTGGGGGCAGCAGGTAGTCCTTCACTCTGGGCAAGAGCAGCGTAAGTCAGTGACACACACACACACACACCTATACGGGACTAGCGTATCTTCTGAGGACCGCCGAGTTTAAAGTTATTATGATGACCTCTACAAATTAATCGTCAATGTTTGACAAGTGTACACCAATGAGATGGGGCAATTTTTGTGTTCATATACACACGATGAAATTTTGGAAATCAAATTATTTGTAAGATTTGTGTATGGCAGGGTGGATTTATTGTATCTCACGAGGACCATGTGTTTGACCAGTCGATACGAGGTCCAAGGAGAAATGACGAACTTTTTCACACAGTGACTTGGAACAGACAGAAAGAGGACCACCCAGTTTCTAACGAAAAAATGTACACAGCTCAGTCGACAAGATGCCGAATAAGGACCATTGTTACCGGCTACTAAATTTATACACAACTCAGGTAATAAGGTTAAAGTAAGGACCAGGTACTGTTGTGATACAAGCATGTTTAGACAGCTGAGGTTTAAACAACTGCATACGACGTTTTGTAAGCCTGCCTTTCAGTTAAGTTGTCCTTGTAATATTCTTGTTATGTGTGCACTATGGAATAAATTGTTAGGTTGTAACTATTCCTATTGGAATGTACACATCATGGGTGTAGCCAGAAGACTCTGTTAAGGTTTTAGTAGGTGGAGTGTGATATTCTTTACCGCAGTGAGTTATAACTTCTCTTCAGTATGTCTAACAACAATAATATGGCAGAAATTCAAACCTATAGATAGCCCCTTAAGTAAACGAGCCGATGCATTTGAAACTAATAGTAAGTTGTAAACTAAATATATTAACAATAGTATTTTACTCTATAACTAACAAGCCAATCAGATATCAGTAGTTTCCAATTATTCATTTTTCTCAATTCTACATTAAATTTCAGTTTTATTCGTAGAAATGAATCGGTGAATTTGTCTAGGTCACTGAACTACAAACATTTGCAAAAGCGTAGTAGGTATGACATATTGGGTAGTATTGGTCAAGTTATAAGATATACTCAGTCATTGTATGTTTAAGGGTTTTTCCTAGCGTACGTAAATTCGAAAAGTAGTATTTTTAGCGACCGATTCAAAATAATTGTGGCAAAATCTGCAGAAGTTATGTATTTCAGTCGCCGGTCTGACAGATTTGTATTATTAGACCAGGTTGAAATAGTGAAGAGTATCTTGTAAAGTACACGTACGTACTTGTGTACTGTACAAAAATGCTGGAGCCAACCTCCAAAAATGTACGTATTACTGTTAATAAGTGAAAGTTCTCTGACACATAACCACTGCTTTTTACATTAGAAGAGAGTTTATTATATGCTACTAAATTTCAGATGTTGGTAATTTATGTTTAGAAGTCCTTATAATTAATAATTGCATAATTTATACCCTACATGAATTAAGTTCTTTGGCGACACTTTTACTTGATAAACTCTTCCAGGCTTCTCGCCGACATCGTATTATTCGTGAACATTAACTCAAACGCCGTAAAACATATTTTCGTTCATGCAGCCTATAGGGCCTACACGCTAACTACATATGAACTTAAGCTACCGATGGCGACCTAGTGGCCGGTTTCACCAGCCTTCGTCAAACCCACCATGATGGTTATTAAGCTGACATTTCTTCAAATGTTGGTAGTTCATTAAGTTTAATTATTTAATTAAGTTAATTTTTTAAGTGTAAGTTGGAAACTTTTTGCGTGGACACTGCTTGTTTACGGACACGGGCGATAGGTATAGCGTTGTGACGCTAATCAGCGTATTCTCGTTTAAGGACACAGGTTGGTAAAAACCAAATATGGAGAAAAATGACCATTACGACGGGTGTTGTTAAATGAGTAGAGAGGTTGAGACACGGTATGGACCCATGATTAATGTACACTCGTTCTAAGTGACAGTATCATATGTTTTTCTTAATTTACAAGATGTCTATTAGTTGTAGGTTTACAGATTTTTTTTTCACAACCTTTAGATATTGTACCTAAATGTCAGTACTAGAATAAATTAGTTATCAAGCTATCAAGATTTGTTAGGAAATGGTTAGAAAGTTAATCATTATATTTTAAACATAGTCTGTAAACTAAGTAGGCCTACGTATCTAGTATACCTAGAATGTACCAAGCTTGGCAAGGTACACGTGCCTGGAAGAGGCAGCAGGCGAGGGTGGCAGAGTAGCAGAGAAGCTGCTCCGGTCCCACGCTGCAAGCGGAAGTGACGTCTCACTGGACTGTCAGCTGGGCGACAAACGACAAGTGAGCTCGGCATACACACGCTTGTCCTCGTCGCTACTGTTCTCTTGATTAGTAAGGACGCAGCCTACCTGCACTTTACAGACTCACAAAAACACGTGACGGAGCTATAACGGCGACATTGACACGCACATCAAGTAACGCTTCTCCATGAGTCAAACACTGAACTAGCGTGAAATATTTACATCGATTTCTTTTTACTATGGGACTTTAAGAGGAGTCTTCACAGGTTCTAAGTTCCCACGTTTGACATATGGGAACAGCGGATCAATAACAGCCAGAGTACCAAACTCAACGGGAAGCATATCGCCTCTATTCACAGCGCGTCCTACTAGCATATATGGTTTTTCCATGTAGTTTTTTCCTACGCGACTATAAGCAGTGACCCAAAAATTTTATATTTTGATAGTATGAAGTAAATGTCAACGTATTCCTCTCGCTTTGCTCTTCACGAATACAGGTGATATTTTCGGAGTTACAGCAGTCTAAAAGCAGCTGTTTTTAGCAATTTTGAGACGCCCAAAAATCGTGTTTCCAACAAGCGTACTGAATATGTAATACTATCGAAGCTTGGCTTAAGTGTATTTATTTTCATAGATAATCGTAATATGCATAAGTTAAAGCGGTTTCGCGTAAAAAAGAATACGTGTGATACGCTGCAACGCCGTCCACGTGTCTACTCGTCTGTAGCAAAGTTCATTGCATGATCCGATCTGAGTTTCACGTACATTCGGTTAGTACATTTCGAAGTACGGCCTTCTCAAATGGCCTTTTTTAGTTATGTAGTAGGGCTTAGAAACAGTGTTTTTAATGAAAATGCCGTACAAATAATGATATTCCGTCCTTGTCCGAAATGTGTTTCTTTTCGTACATTGGCACAATGAGCACATACGGAATAGTTTCATTAAAATAATCATATTTGCTAACATATTGTAACGCATTTGAAGCGTGGGGGGATCAATTTAACCTGTTATCCTAGTAGTTATTGTATTTATTTTGTTACTGGTTTTACTTGTTAATTCTTATCGTTATGTTTATTGAGCGCGCTGCGAAGTGTTTCGCTTAGTGACTAATTCATGGTGTACATGTTGTAATTAAACCAATCATAAAGTTGATAGCAATACCAAAAATATCAACTCATTAATAAACTTGTCATCTAATAATACAAGTGATCACATTACGCTGGCGCAATAAGTATATTCAACTATAACCACCGTAAATGCCTTCGTAGTATTATAAAATAAAGAAACAACTTATCAATCAATAAAGTGGACGTTCAAAAATTGTTGACTACATGGGCACGAAAGAACCACACATATATTGTTTGTAATCATCACGAATGTAAAGAAACTTAAAAATTATAAAAGTAGCTACTGAAAACTCTTCAGTTACACGTACAGTGAGTTGTACTACCAGATTCAAACTAAGTTATTGGAAATTGTTTTGACTGTTAGCCATTTATATTTATCACTTTGATCCGACACTCAAGACTGCCCTCCGTAAAACAGATAGTATGAGAAACAGTCGTTTCTCATGTCAACCCGAGTAAATTTTAAGTTTGGTCTATAAGTATCATCATTGCAAAACACACTTTTTTGGAAAACTGTAGAGTGGAATTTCTAAACGATCTAAATATGCTTTCGAGAAAAGGGAAAACCAGCGATGCAAGAGTATGTGTACATATGGGACATGCAATCTTTCAACGAACATAAAAATTACTAGGACTATTATAGGGAATTAGTTCTTACAGCGAGACATAGGCACTGGCACATGGTTATGTTGAAGGATATAACTAAATTCTGAGTCTTTTGGCACTTAACTTTCTCTTTACTAACTCATGTTTTTTTTTTTTTTAATTGTTAGTGTTACAAAAAAACAAGTACCTAACATGATTTTTAAGAATCGTAGAAGACCCCAAAACCCCTGACATTAATTTAAGGTTCGTGGAAGTTATATATATGTTGGTATAATTCTGACTCAAAAAAACTAATTGGTATCTCAACAGGTATAATATATATACAAGCATGATTAAAAACACATTTGCGTCTTCTCGAAACTGTGTGGGGTTGAATTTCTAAAATCAATTTTATAGTTTTTGCCTAAGACTCTTAGTTGTCTCCTCAAAACTATATAGGCCTATGTCCAGGACCATATGTTCACTTTGAGTATTAATATGTCAGATAGTTTATTCAATCTCTAGTCTCTTGAATTAATAAGATAGCGACGGCTTTGCCTGATTTCATTACACGAAGTAGCAATTTTTTTATCGAATAATAAAATATATCCAGAAGTTAGTAAGGACCCCAACTTTTCATGCCTGAAAGTGTGTCAAGAAACTATAGACTAACATGATTTAACTTAAATTGACACCAGTGCCTTACACGGGATTCGAACCCGTAACCTCCCTCACGGTAGACAAGTGATCCAACCATAATGTGCTATGCAAGTTCGAGAGCAGTTACAAAAATCTACATTCGCTGTATTAATAATTTTAGGATGGAAATACTCGCTTTTCGAGTGATGTGTCTCGAGAGGTTTATAAACGAAGTTTACCTCGCCAGAATTAGAGACAAATACTAGGACATAAGCATTTATAAATAACAGTAGAGCCGGTCTTATGAAGAAAAAAGTACTACTATATTTAATCGGGTTAAATGATGTTCGGTATAGCCTACAGTAAACATGATTATTTAAGTCCACCTATCAAGTTTGTAGCTGTGGAGTTTTAAAGCGAAATAAGTGTTAAAATAATTAATTCTAAAGAGATTAGTTTTACAGATAAAAGCCTCAAAATATGTTCTACGTACAGCTTATGGAAGAATATTGAAAAATAAGACCTTTTCTTTAATTAAAATGTTGATGTAATAGTTATACTTATGAAAAGAAATAATGCACAGATTTTTTTTTGAAAATTCTTTTTTATATCAATTTTACCAAGAATATTTTTAATGAATAAGTTATGATTTAAACTGTTCTATCGAATATTAAGCATCCGCGGTGGACGAGTGGTCATACCACTCGCCTGTCACTACGGCGATTCGGTTTCGTCTCTCGACGAGTTCGATCTCCGATATTTTGTTTGTGGGAATAACTGGCAGGGGTTTTTAAAGCACCACGCTGGCGTGGTTGGGTTCATGTAGACCGAATGTTCAGGAGGATAATGACAATAACCAAATTATACATCCATTAATAAAAACAAAACAAAAAGGTTAACAATAGCAGATAATTCGCCGTCTGCAAAAATGAAAGTATATTTCAACAAAACCAAAGCTAAAGTCAACACCGACAATTACAGAACAAGAACAGTACGAGTTGCGATTGAAATCCTGGAACATCCTGGAAATATAAACCGAGATTATGGAAATAAACTAAGTAAAACCTGAGGTTCGTTTTTCAAAAAACTGGCGAAATTACCTGCCAGGTTACAAACATGGCAAGCACAGCAGCCAATCAGAAAACTCCATCAGTGAATGGCAGCCGCAATAGAAGTGAATGATAGTGATTGACTGTCCATGATGCACTTGGTTATGTTTCTTTGTACCATTAGCCGACTGGACATCTTTAATAAAAGAGCCTCATTTAATGCAGAGTTGCCTTGCAATGTTCGGTGAAATGCTGGTTATTGTAATCTACCAAGCGCTTCTCCTGCCTGAGATCTGGACTGTCAATAAACGTATCTAATGATCTGAAAATTCATGGAATAAACGTAATGGTAGTGGAGTAGACGTTATATATTCAACCACACTAACATGCTATAGTTGATTTATAATGATTAAATCTACATGACAATGTGAAAGTATACTGAAATACAAATCCCAATATTTCGTTACATTTTGCATAATTGTACGCAGAATAAAATTAAAGGAACGGCAAAATTTGAGGTAGTATTTTTCGCGTTATGCTGACAGGTGAGATAGAACAATCATCATTTGCCCGTACTCACTAACAACGTAAATTAATTAGAAAACATAGCTTCCAAAGCCTTTGCAGAAAACTTATTTAGAGAGGATTTTACCGTTGTATAGTTAACACACACTAACAATATACAACACCAGCTGTTGCTGGCGACTTAATTGGCGCAGAACTTCCTTTTAAGTTACAAAAATGAATACTTCAAGGGCATGTGTGCAATCAAAAACGTTTAAAAATAACTTACCATCAGAACCCATAATTTTGGCCTTACCCACAAGAATGTCACGTATTAGTGTAAAAAGCAGTCCATCCTGTGACAAGTCAACTCCAGCGAATTTTAAGGTATAGTCTCTACAGTTTATTTATCGTAATCACTAAACACACTTATAAGGAGAGACTGTAAAGTTTTTCTTGGAATAATTATGTTAAAATAAAGGCTTAGAATACACTGAGATTAAGATTGAGAGTATTGACTTAACAACTTAACAACCTACAGTACACCGTCGTATGTTATTAACACAAATACTGCACATTACGGTTGATTATATATATATATATATATATATATATATATATATATATATATATATATATAGAGAGAGAGAGAGAGAGAGAGAGAGAGAGAAAGAGAGGGAGAGGGAGAGAGAGTGAGAGTGAGAGTTATAGAGAGTGAAAGAGAGATACTGTTTTCGAAAACCCATGTTACACTTATTCTAACTCATATAATTTGGAAGGAAGGGTCTGTGTACATCTATCATGTGAAGTGTTGATGACCTTGGTCACAGCAGGCTGTCGTGGCGGATACCTAGCTTGTTCTCCGGCATGCATTTTCTCACAGAGCGACTCGCACAAGAACGGAAGTGTGTACGTTCGACACGTCATAACTACCGTTGTCAAATATAAACGTGAAGACTTGAGGGTGCGTTTAGCAAGCCTCTATATCAGTGGTTCTCGAACAATGGTCCGTAGACAACAGGTAATTCGTGAGAGCTCTGAGAGTCGTACACGGGCTAATATGTCAGTTCATTTGGTTTCCCTAACTTAAAATACACTTCAGCGCAATTGCTGTCACTTATGCGAGCACCTTAAAATGTATATTAATAGACAGCATTTCGTATGAAATTACGTGTATATTGTTGACGGGTATCATGTTACGTTGTAATTAATAACATTAATTTTCCTTACCATCGTATTGTTTTACTGGAGAACGTAACGCCACAAACAGCAAATATTACCTGCAGGGTCAGCAGCGAAAAAATTTAGATGACGTAAAAATGACGAAGTACCATTTTTTCTTTGTAATGTGAGAAGGCGGAGTTGTGTTTGCGTACACAAGTCGCAGCTCAGTAGCCAGCAGTCATCTTTGCGTTGTGATAGTCCGTCCTCTTTTCTGTTGTGTATTGTTCCCATGACTTCGATGTTGAAATATAATAGTGATTACATCAAATAAAGATTCACGGTAATCTAAGTAAACAAGTAGGTTTTATCTAAATGTGTAATTTGTGTCATGGTTCTTAGTAACGAAGCATTAAAACCTGCGAAGCTGGAACGCCATTCATTCCAAATAGAAAACGATGAATATTCGGTTTCCCAGTGATTTTTCACAGATTGAAAATTTTAAAACTCCTTCATTCGGAATTAGTGGAAATCCTACAGATTGCATAAGCGAAATAAGTAACGAGAATTTGTTTTAAATACATTTAAAAAAAGCTAGTTTTACATAAAATGTAATTTTTATTTTTTAAAAATTATGTTATATGATTAATGAATGCAAGTGATAAAGAATGAAATTTAAAGATTAACAACGGTAATCCCACCCAAGACCAAGTACCTTTTTTTATATATATCAGTTGTGTGTGTTAAGTTTTGAAAGGCCTTTCTTAACAATAGACTATTTATAGTGGAGTGTGAATTTTTGAGACGAGGGTAATTTAATGAGTGTAACGGAACATTACTAAAGTTCAACTACCCACAACAACCGAACACAATGCAGACCTGCAGTAAAGTCAATACTGTGCATTGAATTGTAACTAATCAAAGCAAATAATTCTCTTAAAAAACTAGCAAAAAATTAAAAGAAAGCTTGCTTTAGAAACGGTGGTGCACTGTATGTTACACGTTGACTAAATTCATGTGAAACTGTTGAAATTACATTTCCGATACTGATTTAAATCCTAATTTTCACTGTGTACCGAGTAAATAGTAGAATTTGTACGTAATAAATAGTGACGTATACTTAATCAACCTGTTACCCAATCTGTATTTTTTTGCTTACCTTTTCTATCAGTTAAACGTTGACCAAACAACAGATTCGCCAGTGAAAAACCTTGCAACTTATTGAAACCATGAAAGTTTCTCTGATTCAAATTTAGAGTGTTTAAAAACAGCCCATCAAAACTTAAGTGATCTTTCTCCTGAAACTTTGCAGGAAAAATCAGAAAACTTGAAGGAAATTAAACAAGTGAAAGCTGGTACAGTATTAGAATAGTTGTAAGTTTCTCAGTTAATTGTTAAGGCATAAAATCCTCATACGATTGGGAGAAAAATAGGGAAGCAATGTTTGGTAAAAGCTGTATAACAAGTTTGAAGCGAGGAGGCTACGAAGAATGTGCGATAAATCTCTATAAAACAACACTGTCAAGTTGTGGATCGATGACGTGTAAAAGTCTAACTAATTTTAGTAAAATCCTCTCCATATTTCAATTTGTTCGTTGAGTATTAATGTTTACGTTTACAGTATTTCTCAATTTAAACTTCTTGGCTGTAAGGTATATAGCAGAGTTCGTAAGTGTAGTTTCAATCTCAGAATCCTGGTGTGAACAAGAATGGGGATTTACATAGTAAATTATCTGGTGGAGCTCACTAAACTTTTAAGATAATCATAAGAAAGCTTTTTCTTCACTCTGATGAAGGAAACAATGCTAATGGTTAAAGGTGTTGGAACATTTTTTCTGTAGTTGTTTACGAGTGTTATTTGATAATTAAAATGCTTGTTGTACATAGTTTGTTTAGAGACCATATAAAAATCTCCTTAAAGATCTTGTAGTAATATGTACCGCAACAAAATTTAAAAAAAAGTCAGTCGTTGCGATACATAGGTTCGACCGGTAACTAAGATCTTCCTAACAAGAATTAACACGTATTACGTAGTCTTGCTTTCGTCATATATCTGAAGTAAGGAGCACCTTTTAAGCCAACTATCCGTCGTTTATACTGCTTTAGATATCAATATTATTTAAAGGCTAAAGGAAAGGATCTGTTTGAAATGATTTTTGCTATGAAGATCAAAACAAAAAAGTGTGTTTCTTTTAAATATTAATATAATTAAAATTCTTTTAGTTAACTTACTAAGTGAAACCACACCAAAATCTCTCTTGAAGAATTCGAATAACTTAGAAAATAACAAAATGCTCTAATTAATGCTTTGACTGCAATCAAATAAATATTGTCATTAAAATGAAAACACAGTTGTTAAGCAGTTTCAGGATACTATTGGGTAAATTGTAAAAAAATTGGTCTCTATTATATTCTAGATTTAAAAAATGGGTTTTCCTTGGTACATGTTCTGATGGCCTTGTACTCAGCGGAAATGTTGACACAGAAACAAAGTGCGAACCATTTGCTGTACATCAAGACCAAAAAGAAAATACAGCGGGAAGAAAACAATTTTTTCAGCAATAATGAAATTTAACTTATTAGCCTTTCGCGTCCTAATTACTACCTAATACAAAGAACTTTGAATATTAAAGTGCGTATTTCTCGTTATATATAATTTAAATAGGACAGAAATATGACACATTGCAGACAATGAAAGACGCACACATGTGGGAAACTTAAATACTACCTAAACTATGTCAGCTTTATTGTTGTTTACTGCCAGAAATTATGGGACACAAAATTTAATTTCGGTGAGAAATGGTTATTGAGCTAGACTGTGGATTATAGAAAACGGTAGCGTCTCTCTCTCTCTCTATATATATATATATATATATATATATATATATATAAACATATATAAAAATATAAATATATATGTATATATATTGTTACAAGTTTGGAACAAAAACTTTATATGTGGGCAATTCCCATGAGTTCTTTTGGGATAGAGGTCTTATAATTAAAAATAAAAGAGTTAAATTAGTACTGGATTTAATAGCTCACAAAGCTACGAAATACACAAAACAGTAATTAACTATAACTCTCACAACACAATTAGTTATGCACACAATTACCACTGTGTCACAGACACGTTAATTAACTTTGACAATTAAAGCACAAAAAATGTCTACCATCAATTAATTAAACAGTACAAATCACAATAAAATTCAGTCATATATCCAATCAACAGTCTCTCTCAAATAGTGACAGTGTACAACCTTAATAGTCTGCAGTGGTGAGGAATCGCCGTGTGTTGTGCAGCACCCCGAGTGCACTGCTGTATTCACTCTTGAGGTCTTCGGTTCGACTCCTGTCGCATACCTCTTTCTCTCGTCAGCCTGCCGCAGCAGTCCTCTTGGTTCGTCCAACACTGCTCCGAAGATAGCCGCCTGCCGCCTCACAGTAGACTCTGACGTCACCAAGATGTCTTCACCAGTCTATCTCCACAACCATAGCACCTTCCTCTAGAACGACCAATAGCGAACTCTCCCCCAATGTGCCGATTCCGCGGTTTTATACTCCTCAAAACAGTCGGGGAATAACAGCATTAGAGGGGTCTAAAATTAGATATTTCATATGTTACGGACGAGATTCGAGTCACGTAGGCCGCTTCGCAGGGCAAAAACGCAGTTGGGACAGGTATCTATAACGTAGTTTCGGCGGGATTCCCACTATGAGACACTCGGGCTTTGAGTCATGGGCCAGCCCTCAAGGTGTTTCGACACAGGCCCCATCCAGTCTGCCCTCATAAACACAGCATGCAACACTGCCCCCTCCTTAAGTCTGTTCGTCCCGAACAGACACAGCAGTCTCAGGTCCATCGTAGAGGACTAATCTGTCGATGTGTACAACTTTAGGTCCTCTCGCCCGAGAGCCTCGACGAACAATCCGAAACCCATCATTGATATTCTTCACTATTTCATAAGGGCCTTCCCAATTCTTCTGCAGCTTGGGACAATACCCCTTCTTTCTCTGAGGGTTGTACAACTACACTAGTTGACCTTCTTGAAATGTTTTATCTGGTGCATTCCTATCGCAGCGAGTCTTCATCCTGTCGGTGTTGATCCTATGGTGTCGCTGGGCAAAGTTGTGAGTGTGAACCAACTTGCGACGTAACTCGCTGGCATACACTGGAGATGCAATCTGGTCTTCCTCCGCCGGTCGTCCGAACATCAGGTCGCTCGGGAGATGGAGCTCTCTTCCAAACAGCATTCTTGACGGTGTCACCTTAGTTGCTTCATGAATGGCAGAGCGGTATGCTAGCAGAAACTGCGGTACTTTGGAGTCCCAATCCTTTTGATTATCAGATACAAAGATGGATAGGTACTGCTCCAGGGTGCGATTTAGGCGTTCGACCATTCCATCAGACTGTGGATGTAGCGGAGTGGTTCGGGTCTTCTTTATACCCATTATCTTCATCACTTCTTGGAAAAGGGCCGCTTCGACATTCCGCCCTTGGTCCGAGTAAAGCTCCAATGGCACCCCGAACCTTGAGAACACATGTTCGACCAGTGCATCAGCCACCGTGCTGGCTTGTTGATTCGGTATGGGAAGAACGCCTGGCCAGTAGTATGATTTGGTTCCTTCTGGCAAATGGAGCCGGAGTGAGGATTTCTGCCGAGTGAGGATTTGACCGCCATGTTGTGACGTCACGTCCCTGGCCGCCATGTTGGATGACCTTCACCTTTAACCTTGACCTTGACCTTGGGTGTCAAATTACCAAAATTTTCCAAAATTTCGAAAATTTCAAACAAATTTCAAAAATTTAAAATTTTCAAAAAAATTTCAAAATTTCAAAAAATTTCGAAAATAATATTACCTCCATTTTGTTTTCCTGTCGCCATCTTGTTTCCGACCGCCATCTTGGTGTTTCTTACAAAAAATTTTCGATTTCGCATTCCATTATAACCCCACACGTATTTAATAAATAGAATTTTTTACAAAAAACATTTTATAAAATTTTTTTAATAAAAAACTTTTTAATAAAAAAACTATTTAATAAAAAACTTTTTATATAAACATTATTTAACTAAATCAACTAGCGACACGTCTTACCCGGACGAGCTCCATCGACACACTGATGCCCCCCACCACTTTTTACTTGTATAAATTAACATATACCCCCCTCCCCCACACCCTATCACGTACTTTAATTTAATTGGCCGTTAGTCACGTGATGAATTTCCCCCCTCCTTCCCCTACTTTCCCCTCTCACTGACGTTCGTGTTATAACCCGCTCAAACTACCACACCCTCCTCCTCACCACCCCCTTCCAAAAAAATTATTTTTCCCCTTCTACTTTATGTACCATTTGTCCCACCATCATTTCCATTAGCCAATAGGAAGAAGTCCATTTTCCACAGTTAATTAACCCATGAAAATCGAACTTCGTTATATTCAGGTTCGATTACCAGGAAGGAACAAATTTCTTCAGTAGGTTTTCTCAGGCTTCACCAATTTATTCCACCTTATTCGAGAATGAAGTGCCCTCCCCCTGTGTTCAAAAACGTTCACAGAGCTCTGGCGGGATTACACCGCATTCTCTAATTCACTTTCAGTTATTCATCGCGGTGTACGTCTCTTTACTTGTAGCCCTTCTTCGAGGAAACTGGGAGCTAATGTCACTTGTACTTGGGATGATCAACACACACATTATGTAGTGTGTAGGGGGGGAAAAACAACGCAGAAAAGTCTTGAGGAAACGCCGAAAGAAATAATTGTAAAACGACAGAAGTATGGTGAAAGCATATAGCACATTGCATAAAGAGTACAGCACTACCTGGCAAGAAAACTATGCCTCTTGCACGGTCTCCGGTGTGCTGTGAAAGAAAAACAGTGATAAATATTATCAACACACACATTATGTAGTGTGTAGGGGGAGAAAAAACAATGCAGAAAAGTCTTGAGGAAACTCCGAAAGAAATAATTGTAAAATGACAGAAGTATGGTGAAAGTATATAGCTCATTGCATAAAGAGTACAGCACTACCTGGCAAGAAAACAATGCCTCTTGCACGGTCTCCGGTGTGCTGTGAAAGAAAAACAGTGATGAAAATTATCAACACACACATTATGTAGTGTGTAGGGGGAAAAAGCAACGCAGAAAAGTCTTGAGGAAACGCCGAAAGAAATAATTGTAAAACGACAGAAGTATGGTGAAAGTGTATAGCTCATTGCATAAAGAATACAGCACTACCTGGCAAGAAAACAATGCCTCTTGCACGGTCTCCGGTGTGCTGTGAAAGAAAAACAGTGATGAATATTATCAACACACACAATATGTAGTGTGTAGGGTGGAAAAAACAAGTCAGAAAAGTCTTGAGGAAACGCCGAAAGAAATAATTGTAAAACGACAGAAGTATGGTGAAAGCATATAACACATTGTATAAAGAGTACAGCACTACCTGGCAAGAAAACTATGCCTCTTGCACAGTCTCCGGTGTGCTGTGAAAGAAAAGCAGTGATGAATATCAATCAACACACACATTATGTAGTGTGTAGGGGGAAAAAAACAAGTCAGAAAAGTCTTGAGGAAACGCCGAAAGAAATAATTGTAAAACGACAGAAGTATGGTGAAAGTGTATAGCTCATTGCATAAAGAATACAGCACTACCTGGCAAGAAAACAATGCCGCTTGCACGGTCTCCGGTGTGCTGTGAAAGAAAAACAGTGATGAATATTATCAACACACACAATATGTAGTGTGTAGGGGGGAAAAACAACGCAGAAAAGTCTTGAGGAAACGCCGAAAGAAATAATTGTAAAACGACAGAAGTATGGTGAAAGCATATAGCACATTGCATAAAGAATACAGCACTACCTGACAAGAAAACTATGCCTCTTGCACGGTCTCCGGTGTGCTGTGAAAGAAAAGCAGTGATGAATATCAATCAACACACACATTATGTAGTGTGTAGGGGGAAAAAAACAATGCAGAATGTCTTGAGGAAACGCCGAAAGAAATAATTGTAGAACGACAGAAGTATTGTGAAAGCATATAGCACATTGCATAAAGAGTACAGCACTACCTGGCAAGAAAACTATGCCTCTTGCACGGTCTCCGGTGTGCTGTGAAAGAAAAGCAGTGATGAATATTATCAACACACACATTATGTAGTGTGTAGGGGGGAAAAAGCAACGCAGTAAAGTCTTGAGGAAACGCCGAAAGAAATAATTGTAAAACGACAGAAGTATGGTGAAAGCATATAGCACATTGCATAAAGAGTACAGCACTACCTGACAAGAAAACTATGCCTCTTGCACGGTCTCCGGTGTGCTGTGAAAGAGAAGCAGTGATGAATATTATCAACACACACATTATGTAGTGTGTAGGGGGGAAAAACAACGCAGAAAAGTCTTGAGGAAATGCCGAAATAAAATAATTGTAAAACGATAGAAGTATGGTGAAAGTATATAACACATTGCATAAAGAATACAGCACTACCTGACAAGAAAACTATGCCTCTTGCACGGTCTCCGGTGTGCTGTGAAAGAAAAGCATTGATGAATATTATCAACACACACATTATGTAGTGTGTAGGGGGGAAAAAGCAACGCAGAAAAGTCTTGAGGAAACGCTGAAAGAAATAATTGTAAAACGACAGAAGTATGGTGAAAGCATATAGCACATTGCATAAAGAGTACAGCAATACCTGACAAGAAAACTATGCCTCTTGCACGGTCTCCGGTGTGCTGCGAGTGAAAAAATTATTGGTAAATCAATAACTATAGTTCAATATATCCATTCGGTACCGTGTGTACCCCGTCTTCCAGTATCTGACGCTTGTCATCCGTCGATGTTAAGGCCAATATGTTCATACATTCCGAAAAAACTGTATGCTTGTGTGACCGAATGCTGTATGTGTTCACTCTGAGCGTGCAGTGTTGTTGTAGCACATTAATGAAATCTTCAAATTTAATTTTATTTTTTACAACACTCTTCTGTATGCCTTTTGCTTTCTTCGTTACCTTACCACTACACTTGTAGGCATACAGTTTCGCACGGAGGCCCACGAAGTCGGTCATAATGTCG
>PNEQ01062520.1:0-36434 GCA_003012365.1 Medauroidea extradentata | reverse complement strand
AAAATAAATTTCTAAAAGTACCAAAAAAAATTT
This sequence comes from Medauroidea extradentata, assembly GCA_003012365.1. Taxonomy (NCBI): domain Eukaryota; kingdom Metazoa; phylum Arthropoda; class Insecta; order Phasmatodea; family Phasmatidae; genus Medauroidea; species Medauroidea extradentata. The sequence goes on along the minus strand of PNEQ01062520.1, from coordinate 36,401 downwards.
AAATTTTGAAATTTTTTATTTAACATAAACATTTTTTGTAACGGGTTTTAAATGCTACAGGCCATAGACAGTAACGCGTAGTTTTGATATGATTTTTTTCATTTCTTTATGTTAACTGGTTTTCAAGTTTTGTATGAAGTAAAAATACGCAAATTTTGACTTTGAATCGCCATTACGGGAAAACTAGATGAGCTAATTTTTTTCCGTTAGAGGTATATGTACTCTCAAGTAATGTGTACAAAACTAACACTATTTCATACAAATATAAAATTATGTTTTTTCCCCACTTGAACAACCTTAAGCAGAGTATGCTTAGTCAACAGAATACATACACAACGTAACATTCCATAAATGGAATCGGGTGAAATAAAACAAGGACAAACATATGAGAAATAAAATAATAAAAATCAGAAGAAAACCCAAGACACCACCAAGGCATACAACCCAAGTTTGAGATCTGCTTTGGCAAAGGAACAAACAGAAAAAATGTATGAGAGAGAAAATAAAAATACGACACACCAATGAGGCGAGAAAAAAAAAACAGTATTATATCAGATACGAACAGTAAACAATATGCGCCACAACGATGAGACGAAACAAAACACTACTCAGTTTCGTTGTGTTGCTTGTTGTTTTTCTGTCCGTGTCTGATATCTACTGTGTTTTTGTTTCGTCTCATCGTTGTGTCCCATATTGTTTACTGTTCGTGTCTGATATAATATCGGTTTTTGTTTCTCCTCATTGGTGTGTCGTATTTTATTTTGTCTCTCATACATAGGGCCACGATTTTGTCGCGAAAAGATTTTTGCCCCACTTTGTTTCAGTGACTCACGTGCACATCGGCAGTTCTGTTTCAAGGTTATTGTCAGCGTGTCTTTGTTCAGACACGTTTCTCATTTTACTGCACCAATCAGAATAAGATTATTGTGAGTCTGTACGTCTGTAATTTGCCAAGGCAAGTGAGAGTAAAATCATCCAACCACAGACGATGTAGCAGAGCTGCATTTGTGCACATGACGCATCGAAACCAAATGTTGCAAAAATCTTTTCGCCATAAAATCGCGGCTCTACGTCATACTTTTTTTGTCTCTCTGCCAAAGCTGACCTCAAACTTGGGTTGCCTGCCTTGGTGGTAGCTTGGGTTTTCTTTTGATTTTTATTATTTTATTTATCATATGTTTGTCCTTGTTTTATTTCACCCGATTCCATTTATGGAATGTTACGTTGTGTATGTATTCTGTTGACTAAGCATACTCTTCTTATTTAGGTTTTTCTATTATCTTTCGTTTTCTTTGACGGTCATCTATTTCGCAGTGGAGTATGTTCAATGAACTAATTCCAGCCATGCACTTCCATTGCACAGTTCTTTCAAAGATCATAGGAATGGTAAACGTGATGATCCGAGACTATACATCATATAATAACTATCTCTATTAAAAGCTGCATAATGGAACTTTTTAATTTTTGTTATTATTCCAGCTCTCAGGGTATTACTAGCATCTAAAGAAATCCGTGTGGAATTTGAGACATTTGTTTCGACAGCCACTTATATATTTAAAAATAATAACTTACTGTAATTTGCTTGGAAGACAGTTTTATATTTAGAAATGCTAAATGTGAAGTTAGTTACATGTCAATTTCCTGATATATTATAAAATACGGCCAACTAGCTTCAGTGTAATGTCTACGAACTCTGACACCATGTCAATCTAAGGGCAAAACTTTTACGATGAAAACACTTCATGTCGCTTCTATAACTACATACTTTTTTGTGTCCGTGCTGTGTTGCCACATATTAAAATTTAACTGTCTGCGTACGGCATTCTGCCACAAGCATTTTCGTCTCCAAATCCTCGCAAGGTTCTGGTGTTGGGCTTGTTACGAAACTGTTTCGGGACGCCGTTTAACATGCATAAGCCATGCATCTAATTTAAGTGTAACGAAACTTTAATGCTAAAGAACTTAAAATTTGACTGTAAACAAGGTTTCGCATGAAGCATAGGCAATTACAAAAAAAAACGCACTCACGTGTAAATAATCCATTTCCTCCTAATCCAAACAAAGCCAGTCCCATATTTGTTTTCCTCAGAATTCATCTGCCCGCCTATTTCAGCTGTAATCTGCAGGAAGTGTCCCTCCTAAGGGTCGTGTGTGTAATATATTTTTTCCCCTGCACTTTCCTTCACAGGAAATCCTTGCGCAAGAGTTTGTTTTCGTTTCATTTCCGTCATGCACCCCGCCCCTCCATAACCCATCTCTGTCTTCTCCAGCTACTACCGGTCGAGGTAAAGAGGCTGTTAGAAGGGGAGTAGGGGAGGGGGTGGTTGTGCTGAAATATGGATCGCCTCGTCATTTTATCGGAATTTCATTAGATGTCGCGGGGTAATGGAAATAATAAACCCCTGGTGCTGTGTGGCCATGCATGCTGCGCTGGGAGATTATTACCGACTCCACAGGGCGTGTAGAACTTTATCGGAAGTCGATATTCAATAAATAGGCCGGGTAATAAAAGCTGCGGAGGCCGCCGCGCGGGGGTTTGTGTTGTTTAATGGCGTAATAACGCCGGCGCCTATGCGCTGCTGGGTCTTGCGTAATCGCCAGCACGCCCTTCGCGCCGCTGCTGTGGCGTACATGTTACCTGAAGGCGGCAGAGATGAGAGAATAATACAAATGGAGCATATACAGTCTGTAACTGAGGCACGGTCGTAGAAGAACATGTCTGGACACTCGCCTATCTACCAATGTATTTTACTTGACACCCTTGTTGTTTGGCTGTAGTTATCAAGTTACCGAGAATGTTGTACTTTTTGGCGCTGTAATCCGGGCGTTCGGACTCACCACTTTTTTTCCGTTGTCAACGTTATAAAGTAAATAAAGATTGCTGGAGCCATGCTTTATAATTGTCAGCGAAGGAATTATTTCATAAATTGATAAAAAAATACGTTTTGATAAATTGTTTATCTTAGTGGGAGGGAAGTGGGCGGATTTGGGTCCGACCGCCCGGATTACAGCGCCAAAAATTTATAGCACTATCGGTAACTTAGTGAACTGCAGCCAAACAACAAGGGGATCAAGTTTCCAAGCGAGTTGTTTTGACCTGTTCTTCTACGGCCGTGAACTGAGGCCAAGCTGGCTTTGTTTATTCACGTAACAAAATTGCAGAGTGCAATAAACTGTTCCTGTTAGAATATTGAGAAAGTAGGTTATCGTAGAGTGTTGTGATCATAGATTAGAGAAACATTCAGATGGAGCATAACTTATGTCTCGAAACGAGGGCTAGGATGCTTTCAGATGGAAGGGAGAGGAGCCCATCCGCCATATTGGTAAGTGAAAATATTGTTTATTACCATAGCAACGTATATAATGCGACTATGCGTCAGAGAATTAGAGAAACATTCAGAACTAGAATAATAATGTTTTAGGGCGAGGCGTATGGTGCCTTTAGACGAAAGGGGGAGGAGCCCATACACCATATTGGTCAGCGATAAAAAGTTGTTTATTACCATAGCAATGTGTATATATGGTTGTGGGTCAGATATTAGGAGAATCGCACAAATGGAGCATAATGTATGTCTAGGGCGACGAGTAAGAGGCCTTGAGACTGAATGGGGTGGAGTCCATCCACCATATTGGTAAGTGAAAAAGTTGTTTATTACAATTGTGACGTACATAATGCAACTTTGGATTGAACAGTCATAACCTCGTTTCTCTATACATCTACAGTAACCGCATATTGCACTTCGAAACAACTCTGCTATGTTGCTAACTGAATCAGTGGCGTAGCGTGGCTGTGCTCCAAGGCGTGCGGTATTAGCAGCGACTATACGCTTTGAGCAGTTGTGTTGTTGCAGAGACAAAAGTGTATATATTATAGGATAATTCGTACCTTGCTTCTTGTACGCTACTGGCTGTGGAGTGTTCCTGACCATACAAGTCAAATGAGTGTTCTTGACGATACAAGTCAAATGAGTGTTCTTGACGATACAAGTCAAATGGTCCCTCAGACAACTCATTGTTGTGTATAGTCACTGCTGGTCACCGCACACCTTGGAACACTCCATGCGACGTCCCTGAACTGAATAAATAAAGTAGGCTTGACCTCTGTTTATGCTGCTAATTCTCTATCTGTACATTTATCTCATCTTTAGTCTATAGAGAGGCCAGTGCGACTTTGTTTATTCACGTAACAAAATAGCAGCTGTTCCAAAGTAAGTTTTCAATGATCTTAATTTAATGGTGGTAAAATACAAATGTGGGTAGGTATTACTGCTATTTTTTGGCTTACCAAATCGATCTACTGAATTTTTCATCCTTCAATATCTGTTCATTTTTATGTGCAGGACAATCTCAGAACCCACAGCCGCATTATAAACGTTGCAATGGTAATAAACAACTTGTTTTCACTTACCAATATGGCGGATGGGCTCCACCCCCTTCAGTCTCAAGGCCTCCTGCTCCTCGCCCTAGAAATATGTTATGCTCCATTTGTATGATTCTTCTAATATCTGACCCACAGCCATACATACACATTGCTATGGTAATAAACAACATTTTCACTGACCAATATGGCGTACGGAATCCTCCCCCTTCCGTCAAAAAGGCACCATATCCTCGCCCTAAGACATATATTATGCAGATTATGGCAGTAAGGGATGGATGGATATACAGGATAATTTTTTTAATATGGTTTGTTAACAATATGAGTGAATAACATACGGTTTTTGCACATCGCGATAATGTGTTGAGATTATGTTATGGTTCACATGTTAGTACTTTGTGATAATAGAACCAATCAACTAACTTTTTTACATTGTCATTTTGTTGCAATAACATGTTAAAATCGTGTGATTTTATTTATTTATTTATTTTTTTGGTTCAGTGTAGTAAATTTCTCTGTCTTGCCAAATATTAGCCTCCCTTCTGCCATTTTTAAAGGAAACTTTTTTTTATCTAAGAGGCGAAAGTGCAATATCGACATTCATTTTTAATATACCTAAAACCAAAGTGAAACACACCCTAATCATTATTGCTACCAGTACTTCAAAAGTTGTATTTCCTTTTGTATAATCATCATTTCGGGGTATTTTTAAAGCGAAATAAGGCTTAAAAAATTTAAATAGATGAAGGTAAACATTTTTTTTTTTTTTTCGAAATAAGCAAACAAAATTCATTTAAGAGAAGGCATTTGTCTGCTGTTTCTCAATGGCTTCTAACAATTTTTAGAGCAGCTTTTCTTTCATTTTGTCCCAGTTATATTGCGCAAAATATCTCAAGGTAGGCGACGCAGTTAAGGCGTTTACGAACACTCACTCGTGGACCGGGTATGGTAAGTTATCAACTCTAATTGTCGTTTATAAGGTGATTTGAATGAAGTTTGGGTGGGTTTAATCACAAACTGGCTAATTTCGGCCGATCGAGCATCCTAGTAGCATGACCTAGATAACTCAGGATACTGATCGTACTATTCGTTGGGCCTTACGAAAGCGTAATACGTAAGCTAATGCTACAAACGTTCGTTGAAATTTGCAAGAATCTAAATTAATATTTGGAAAATAAAAATTGGGGGCAATCCTGGAAAACCGGTTTTGCTATATTTGTGAATTAATGTTTTACTAAAGCTATAAACTTCCGTAGGATAAGGAATTTATGACTCTAATTTCGATGCAGGAGATTGCGCAAACGGTTCATATTGATACTTTCGAAATATTTGCTTAAAAAATGGCGAAACAGTTTTCCAGGGTAAACTTTTTTTCAGATATCTGAGACCCCAGAAAACGTTTCCAGCGCGTCAATATGTGTACAATTCCCTCAGAAAGCAGAAAGGCTTCGCTCAATTAATTTCTAATTTTTTTTTCTGTGAACTTTGCTCAGTTTATAAAAATTTCCTTTGTTGAAATTTCGGTCCAATAAAAGAATTACGCTATGTAGCTTTTCCATTATGGTTTCCCGATACCAGATTTTACTGTATATGTTACATGGAGTAAAAACGAATTACCGAACAACAGAAGCAAGTTTATTCATAGCGAAGAATAACGTCACAAGGCGCTTGTAGTACTGCTTGTGGAACGGTTTTACATTTTTAAGAAACTTAGTGAAATTAACAAAAATGTTTCTTATTCTCATATATATAAAAAAGTCACGTGGGTGATATTTGATATTGCTTTACGTATCTCATGGTATATGTTATACATATTCGCGGTGAATCGCCTCATTTCTTTATAGCAGCAACTCTCTGTAATTGAAGTGAACATGATAGGACGATATTTAAAGATATTTCATGAAATTTATTTTAATAAAATAAAGCAAATTTTGTATTTGACATCTCATTTTGAGAAAAGTGTAGGGCATATTACTTTATTGGACAAATATTTTAGCGTAACTAACGCTAAAAATGTTAAATGTACTCAGTGAAAAATATCAAGTATTGGATTATTTTTTGCACAAAAGTTTTAAGACCAAGTAAAAACCAGTTGGTAAAGTATATAAGCCTTTACAAGTGTCTGCATAAGTTTTTTTCACTTGTTTAGCTGATTATTGAAACCGTAGTGTTTTTATTTATATTTATGTCGTTGGCAACATAAAAATGTTGGTTAAAATCACAGAACAATTTTATTTGGTATTACTGAAATTCGTAACAGGAGATAAATAAACTGAAAATTATGAGATACGTTCGAATGCTACGAAGAATATTTTATTATTCTTCGATTTGTTGTTGATTTAATTACATAGTATATTTATTTTGTGTAAACCACTTTTTCCAGTAAAATTTACGTATTTATTTCTTACGTTCATGAACATGATATTTACCTGGCGTTATATAAGATCACTTCCAGCAGTTCTGCAGCGATTTTGAAAATTATTTTTAAAGCAAGGTCACTTTCACATTAAAGAATCCCTGCAAAGTTTTTTCACAAATGTATCATTATTTGTACATAATTTTTATAGCAATTGACCTCTTGCACCCAGATTTTCACCAATTTTCGAATGAAAATATGTTAAATTCAAGCAAAATTTTTTCACGACTGAGCAGTGCATTATTTTGCAAAATCCATACATATAATTGTGCATAGTATGACCGCACCTAGACTTGAATTGTTTCGAAGCTATTTTTGAAAAAGTTTTGAGATTTTTCAAGAAGGTGTAGAAACTACCTAGCATGCACTTAAATACTATTCAATATGTCTTGTAATGATCTCATCGTTTTTTAAAGCTGTATTTCTAAATACAATCTCACGAATATAGTTGAATCTGCGTGCTGAAGTCACATGTAAATAATTCTCGGTGATACAGTTCTAGTTGGCGTAGTATGTCACAAAGAAACCCTTATCCTCTTCCGCGTAGGAGTAATAAGGCCCTGGCGTAGTATCATCCAAACTGTTTCCTTCGCTCTTCGAAGATACAGAGGCATTAAATGTCACAGTTTATAATTTATTCTACTTTATAAATAATCGTAAACAATAAAACGTAATTCTTATCCACTAATTTAAACGTTGGACTGCACTGCCATATTTTTCGAAATTTGTAATCTATTTTCAAAATTATCTAGTTTTAAACATTAGACATTAAAGCCAAAAACTTTATGAAACTTATAAATAATTTTGATAATTTGCTGCCAATGTTACGAAAATACAAAAACGACAACAATTGTTTGCATTATGTGTAAGGAATTTGACACTGGTGTGCGAATGTGTTCATGTGTTAAAACAACCTACACGAATAGGCAAAGGCGTCAAGTTTAACGGGATGGGTGCATACTACGTATTTTATTTTAACTAGGTGACAGTGCGTATTTAATTTATGAACACAGTTTATTACATTTGTAATTAAAGATATATATACTACTGTCTATTCGCGTTAAGGTGAGAGCGTGCGAAGCACATGCACGTGATCGAAGGTAAGGTCGGTGAATGAAAACACGCAGTGTTCACGTGATTGCAGCTTGTAATCAGGAGTGTCCGGAATGCTCGCCACGTGTAGTGGCAGACAAGTACTGAGCGTAGAATACCATGCACGAATTGGTGGAATTTAGGCGAGTATGAACACAAACTCGTGGGAACCTATGGGTGTGAATGAGATAGGTATGAAGAACCCCGATAAATCTCTTTGAACAGCGACATCATCTAGTACGATACGCAATGCAGAAATCCGGGCATAAAACCATATTTCTAAGGTAGACGACGATGTCATACCAATGTGCTAGGGAAGGAATGTAAAATAATCGGCACTTATATTGACATGCATTGAAACTATTCATGAACGTTAATAATAACATGTGAAACTACAAACAAAACAGAATAAAGTAACACAACTATTTTCACAACATTAACGCAACATTTTCGATGTTTGGTGCATAACAGTTCTCGATAATAGCCTATCTACGATACTGATCAATGTAACTAAGCAATAGATATTCATTAACGATATCAAAGTCCTCGTTATTGTCAAACTATCGGTATTGTGCAACTGACAAGGTTATGGTACCGGTAAAATAAAATTTTAAATATATTTGTTCCACAATAACTATATTTCCATCATATTTTTAACAAAACTGCCAGATAAGATATATAGACACTAATAATTTTATATACATTACGCGAAGTTTCGATGTAATTGATATAATTCATGTTGCACGTGTTGTAGATGTAATTACTATACCGAACATGCAGTGTATGTAACACGATCTACGAACGATAAGTGAATAAACAGTACATAACAGCGCTAGTTGGACGTACATGTGTTTACTTACGTTCGACTGTAACAGTGAAACTCATCTGCGGTAGACGTTTCTGTCTGATTAAAACTATCAGAAAACAATACGAACACTCGCTTGACCAGTCACCAATTTAAGTCTCGTGACACTGCAGCAGCGCACGCTGGTTAGTAGCTTGTACACCCCTTACCGATTATACTAGTATCACGCACTCATATGTCTACAAACTACAACTCTCACATCTCGGCGAATGAACTATAGTAATGTCTTGAGGTATACGAAATCAAATTTGAAGTAATTTTATAGCGGGGATTGCTATTTTTTGTGACAAAAACGAAAAGAATTTTGCAAGATTATTATTTCAGTCAAGGCAAATACTATTATGCGTAGAGAAATGAACTTCGCGAAAAGAAATTTGCCTCACTTTGTGTCAGTGACTTGTGTGCACGTCTGCAGACTTGCTTCACGGTCAGAGATAGGATGTTTTGACATTCGTGTGTCGTGGGGTTTTACACGCAAATCACAGACGTGTGGTGTTACAGTAACCTTATGGTGATTGGTACAGTCAAATGAGAAACGTCACAGTTCAAAGGCACGCTGCCAATATCTATGAAGCAGAACTGCAAACGTGCACATAAGGCACTGGAACAAAGTGGGGCAAAATTCTTTTCGCGAAAAGTTCATATCTCTAGTTATGCGGAATCAGTAATGTCATTAAGAAAATAATTTATTCCCTCCGTCATTATTATTGCAACATACATAAAGCACATGTTTTGTTGCGGGCGGAATCTTCACAAATACTTCACAAATCAGTTGCAGATACCAGTTTTGTAGGCAGGACTACTAACTTCAAACATGCAACCTCGGTGGAAACTAATGCATTTTAACAGTGACACGGTTTGTGAGTTGTGCTAATTAACGTACTAATTAATTGTGATGTACGCTGAGTTGCACACAGCCGGTTTTTAGTAGCATGTCGTATAAAATCCAGAGTTGTTGCTTCCTAGAGAGAGAATGTAAACAAATTAGAGAATTAGTTGCTGAATAGAGCATTATACTTTCATTCAATTTCGGACGAAGCCGGGCACATTGATGCAACAATACCGATATCGTCATGGCATAAACTTTATGCTGGTAATGGCAAGGTATTGAGGAAAGATAACAGACACCGACCAGCTCTCTCCCCGTATCCGTGGAACAATGGAGGCCATTGTCCTGCCGATAGCCTTTGAATAATGGCTAACAAGGGAACTGCGGAAGGGACGCCCGTGCTGGCGGGAAAGTGAGGGAGTATTTTAATGAATAGGCTGGAGGCAAGCCCAATACATGCCTGGATTTACGGTCTTCTTGCATGGCGTGGTTCGGACGCCAGCTTAGCTCCAGTTTCGAACCGTCGGTAAAACTTGGGTGTACGTGTTTTTGTACGTATTATTTTTCTTATTATAATGTCCAAAATTTGGCTGGCAAATATGGCTCTGTAAGTTGTCTCCTGTCTTAGGGATCAGGTACAGAAGGAGTGGTCGGTACGGAGAGACGACATGTTCCGGAAAACATGTTAATTGCATTTTCCGTAGAGGATGGATTGACCTCGCCCTCAGCAAGGTGGTCCTCGGTGATTCAACTCACAGTGTGTTCCGTTGCTTGGTGAGATGATTTTCGCTACTTTCCACCGCGATTGGAAGCAGCGTACGTCTCCGCCTGTCTGGTGCATTCAACTGCTCCCGTCTTGCTTTATGCGGATCTGGATCCGTGGCACGGTAAGCCCTGCCACACTCTGTATGGGACACGCCAAGTGATGGCACACCTGTGTGTAATAAGATCTGACTTCTCTACTATTACAATTGTGCAGGGAGGGATGAGTGTTGTGAGATGCGTGGGACCAAAGATCCCGAAAACATGTTAATTAAATATACCTTCTCTTGATTTGTTATCAGTAGAGATGATGGTATATCGCGAAAATGTTTTGTGCCAAGATAGCCTTGAAAACACTGACACAACGTAGCTGTCTGCAGACATCAAATATTACAATATCGGGATTCTTATTGGCTCAGTCAAATAGGGCAACAGCTCCACGTACAAGCTAAAGGTAGTAATCTTCAGGTAAGCTGGACGTGTATTGAAATCCATCAAACAGTCAACTTTCCCCGCGATAAACCATCATCTCTAGTTATCAGTAGAGATCGGAAAATTTCGCTTATTCAATGAGCCGCAGACTAGAATTCATTGTCCTATGCACATTAAAGCCCCGTCTATTCGTTCATTGTCCGCTGCCCCACTGAGCAGCAGCTAGTGAACAAATGGTCGGGGCTTGAGTATGTACAGTACAATGCATTCTAACACGCATGTCATTGAATACGCGACATTTTCCGGCCCCTAGTTATCAGTAACACTGTTTCATAAAAACATAATTTGTTACTCCCAAAACAAACACGAATTCTTGGTAACTAAAATCTTATATCTAAATCACTTGAATTTGTAATGTATTTAATATGTTTTAAATTTTATATTAAGGTGTATAAAAAGGTAAGATGTCGACCGAACGACTGGAATACTCATTTGTAGGGCCCGGTAGTTTTCGCGAAAAGATTTTTGCAGCACTTTGTTTCAGTGCCTTACGTGCGCACCTGCATCTCTGCTATGTGGTCAGTGATTGGATGCCTTAACATACAACGTGTGAAGGTTAAACCCGCAAATCGCAGACGTGTTGTGTCACGGTTATCATTGTACTGATTGGCACAGTCAAATGAATAATGACTCTGCACAAAAACACTCCGCAAATAATCATGAGGTTGAGGTGCAGGTGTGCACGTAAGACACTGAAACAAAGTGGGGGAAAAATCTTTTTGCGAAAACTACCGGGCCCTACTCATTTGTTAGGGTCATGAACTTTTCGCGAAAAGAATTTTGCCTCGGTTTGTTTCCGTGGCTTGCGTGCACATCGGCAGTTGTGATTAGTAGTCAGTGATTGGATGTTTTAACTCCTAATACCATGGCGTGTATTGAAGTTCTGCCCGCGAATCATAGGCCTGTGATGTTGCAGTCACCTTATTCTGATTAGCGCAGTCTAACGACAAACGTCAATTCACAAAGACACAATGCCAACAACCATGAATAGAGGTACGTAAATTTCGCATATACATTCCAGGTCAGGTTGAACGCCAATTATGTATACTTCATTGTCATGTCTGTGACTTGCTGGCGGCTGTTATGAAACGCGTTTGACTACTGCAAGCCAGTAGTAAATAAGGAAATAATTAGAGATGATGGTTTATCGCGGGAAAAGTTGACTGTTTGATGGATTTCAATACACGTCCAGCTTACCTGAAGATTACTGCCTTTAGCTTGTACGTGGAGCTGTTGCCCTATTTGACTGAGCCAATAAGAATCCCGATATTGTAATATTGGATGCCTGGTATTGGTCTGCAGACAGCTACGTTGTGTCAGTGTTTTCAAGGCTATCTTGGCACAAAACATTTTCGCGATATACCATCATCTCTAGAAATAATGCGAAGTGCTATAGCTTGCTACCAGCTTGTACGATTATAAGCCAATAGATAATCGATTGTGGCTAGTGTGTGTATAGGACTGACAAGTCTAGGCTTCTGCCAGACGAATCCGCGAAATTGACGTACCTCTAACCATGAATGAACTGCAGATGTGTACGTAAGACATTGAAACAAGCTGGGGTATAATTCCTATCGAGAAAAGTTCATGGACTTAAAAATTGTCAATAAAATCTAAATTACTGTCCATAATTCGGTTGGACTTTTTTGTCGAGTAGATATATTTTCAGTGGAAGTCTGTTTTTACACCACTAGGCTTTAGTATGATTTGCTTTCGAGTAAACCATTAAAAGCGGTTGTTCGAAAAACAAGGGCTTGAAACCACAAAATCCATAAAAATTGAAAAAAAAAATGTAATTTGAAATATGGTAATGTCCAGGTCTCTATAATAACCGAATTAAAAAAATGCTCGCATTTTTTATTTTAAAATAATCTTACTATCAGTAAACCTCTCACGTCTATATGACACTATCGGTGGTGACCTTGTCATTTTATGACGGATTATTAAAGTTGAACGTGTATTGTACACGCCTATACCTTTTAAAAGACTCTGCGGGAAGATTTACGTACCTAAAAAATACCGAAAAATACACCAATTTTCGTCATTTTCGGAAGCTAGAAAATATATTTAATGACTGGTGGTGAAATTTAAATGGGTATTCACATGTGTGACATTCTTTAATTACTATTCCTAAGTTTGAGAAGAGGTGTTTTTGAATAATGTTGTAACAGTCGAGGCTCTGCTCACCCTTCGGCGGTCTGGGCAAACGGCCACCTTAAGAGGGCGTGGTACATAATTCAACGCTAAAAGCGTTAATCTACAACTGTAGGTTTCTTGAAGTAAAATTGCAAAAAATAAACAATAGCAATCCTAGACGATAGTTTTAGCAAACGTTTTAAACAAAATTGTTTCCAGTGTTACGAACTTCTGAGGCACAATCTCTGACGCCGGAACCTCGTGTATTTAACTGCGGCGCAAGAGATCACGCATAACGAATTAGTAATCCTGGATAAATATTTACTCATCAAGTTAGCAAATACCATTATCTAGGATTATCGTTGAGTATTTCATCCATATTGGCTTCGAAAAAAGCGTATAAATCAATTTATGTTTTCAGCGTTTATTTATCTACCATGCACTCTTCACTAATTTTGATGAACACATTACCTGAAGACTTTCATAAGACATCCATGACGTAATAGTACTCTGCAAATAGTGTCATAATTGTTGGTCAGTTGTCGATACTTAGATTACCGTAAGGTGACGTATTTTACTATAACAATATAATGAAATGTTTGAACTAAATATTTTCAAAGATTAAAAATTAAGTAAAAAACAGAATTTCATAATGACGCGACATTCCCCACCTTAAAGTATAAATATATTGTTAAGGTAAGGTAATTAGGTATTACGTCATGTCGACAGTGACGTCACTATGGACAGTGACGTCACTATGGTCGGTGACACATAACTTGTTACAATGACAGGAACAAGGATAGGAATCGGCCATGGCCTTAGGAACGATCCCAGATATTGCCTGGAGCGATTTCGGGAAACCATGAAAATAAGGGAATCAAGATGGCCGGAGCCTGGGATCGAACCCGGGTCTTTCCGAATACGAGTACAGAGTGCTTCTCTTACGCCACCTCGCTCAATTATATCAGCAACAAGTTCAGCAGTTTCGCATGTAATAGAACACGAGTGACACACTAGAAACCGTAAATGAATGCACGAAAATATCCTCGATCTTTTATAATACATCAGGCTTCTAGATTCCCACACGCAGTGATGTTCGACGACACGAGAATCGTCGGTAACCGGTTTCTCAAGACACCGAACCCAAACAAACAATAAAACTCGGACGTTTCGCATTTCCACCCCATCATTTTCCCGTTGATCTAATTCCACCGGCTCCATGCAGTCGCCTCCGAGTGTGATTGAGCGCCGTCTGGGGGAAAAAAAAGATGCAAAAAGAAAATAATGCTTGCGACGTGAGGGTTGGAGGTATCACGGACGAACTCCCACAGACCTTGGTCACCGAACTCACGTACCGCTGAAACTGATGAGCTGCTTCTGGGAGGTGGCTTGCCGATAACCTTCTCCTAACGTTACCCCGAACCCTTTCAACCTTCCGGCACCGCAACACCCACTTCCCCCAATTACCCTTTTCTCTTCACCCTTCCCGGGACGTTCGTTAGCCGGCGGTGGGGTTACTATTAGCGCCGTCATCGGAAGCTCGGACCGTCCGGAATTGGTTGGTCAAGGGGGAGCTCCGAAACTGGGCCGCGCGCGGGGAAATTAAGGACGGGGAAGAGGGAGATGGAAATTGCCACGTTCCGTCTTTTTTAATCGTGTTCCGAGTGTCCCTCGTCTGGTCGACTCCGTGATGTCCCACCACCCACCCCGTAATATTGCGCTTATTCGTCACGTCGCCGACAGGAGTGTCGCCCGAATGAAATTCGATTCGGGCTGTGTCTGTGGCGTAGACTTAAGGGGGATGGTGCGCGAAAGCAAAGAATTTTCACAATTTTCGACATAACTTTTTCCCCTCGCTTATTATAGAAAGTCAAGGCTCGACTCTCAGTAAGTAGATTACACTTTTGTACAACTTCTTACTTGATTACCTAGTCACAGACCGTCTTATTTTTGGAGCACTGATGACACATAGGAAAAAAGTCTCATTTTCCTATCTGCAATCACTGCTCCGAAAATAAGACCGTCTGTGACTATGTAGCAATGTAATAAGTTGTACAAAAGTATCATTTCCGGATTGTCGAACCTTGAATTCCTTTAATAAGCGAGGGGAAAAAGTTATGTCGAAAATTGTGAAAATTCACTGCTTGGGCACACCATCCCCCTTAAGGTGGCCGTCTGGGTGAAGGTATTTTGCGCGGTCGAGGCGTAAAAATTCGGAAGTTGTAAGGACGACACACCACGGGCATCACACCTCACCCTAGCCTCTAGGCGCAAGTCTCTGAACTAGTGTGCAGTCTTCTAGCCGACAACTCGTCTCTATGCGACATTCAGTGGTGACCCTACAATTTTATTACATAATTGTGACGACAAAAGTGCAGAGATTCTACGCCTGGATTTTCAGATCTTGAAAGGACCGCAAAAACATCCATTCTTGCCATTTTCGAAAGCGTAAAAATATACTTTAGTCCTGAAATGGGTATACACATGTGTATCGTTCTTTGGCATTCTAATCCTAAGGCGGCCTCATTTAAGAGGAGTCCTTGGCGGTGTCAAATTTCCACCTATGACGCGTGCGAACAGCGTAGCTATAAGAGCCAAGTGCCCCACGCTTGACGAGAAGCGTATCGCCTCTATTCGCAGCGCGCCAAACTGGCATGCTACGTTTCCGTTGTAGTCTTTTTACTATAGGACTTTAAGCGGTGGCCCAAATATTTTATTTTTGGATAGTATGAAGTAAAGACCAACGCATGTCTCTCGTTTTGCACTTTACGAATTCAGGTAATATTTTCGGAGTTACAACAGTCTAAAATACCTGTTTTTAGCCATTTTGAGAGGCCCGAATATCATGTTTCTAACAAGCGTGCTGCATTTTTTTAAAAATAGAAGCATGGTTTCAAGTGTGTGCTCTTTTCGTAGGTAAACATGATACGAATAAGTTAAGCGGTTTCGCGTAAAAAAATTTACGCGTGACACGCTGTAAAGCCGTCCATGCGCCAGTCTAGGACTTAAGCCCGCTGAACAGTTTTCAGATAATCTGGTAACGTCCGAAGGTCTACACGTCTGTCAACGGCCTGGCGAGACGGACACCTTGAGGCTGTTCAGGTATGAAAAATCATGAATCATGAGCAGTTTTCAGCCATTTTTAGGTGCCCCGAAAGCATGTTTCTAAGCATGATAACTAGAAAACAAAAATATATAGAGAAGCATAGTTTTAAATAACTTTCTTTTCGTTGATAAAGATATTTAACGCACTTCTAGTAGAATCTCTTGAAATAACTTTCTCCTATCATAGGACAGGAAACCAATAAATAGTTTGTTGATCACTAGTTACGATCTCACAGATCATAACAAAAATAAATGATAATGATAAAATTTTATATTTCAGAAACTGTGAAGGTGTAATTCGTAAAACAGTTTCAAAGACGTTAACCGTCTTTTCATACAAACGAACATAAATTAAAACATTCGTAGTTTCTGTGTGAATTTGTTGTTGTATTTTCGAGCAGTACATGTACCATTGTTGCACATCGTTAGGATGCACCCACCGAACGAGATAACGCAACAGTAATACATACGTTGGAGCTGCATTTAAGGATACGGGCTTTATTCCGAACTGCAGTATTGCTGATTTTAGTATTCCATGATTTCCCGAAATTACTCCCGGCGAGTGCCGGAATAGAAGTTTTAAAGACCATGGCCGATTCATTTCCAGTTTCATTGTATCTGTTAAGAACGTGATTGTCAGCGAGGCGTAAAAGCTTCTTTATAAAAGAATTGTCACCATTTACAATACATTGCACTGTGCCAACAATACAATACCAGGAATGCAGTGTATTACAGCCACTAACTATGTGTACGATTAATTTTCTCATAAGCGGTAAATTCTAGCGACTTGCAACAAGGGGACCTTTTTTAATTACATAGAAGTACTGTTCAGAAAGACAACATAAATTGTTCACAAAACCAAACGGCAAAAACGTTCTGGGCAATGTGTGGGTGGCCACGCCTGTTATTTAAATGAAGGGGAGGGTTTCAACGAGCAGTTTCGTCACAGCTTGATGATCTCGATAGCACTAAAGATTGTGCAGAGAATTGTAATTTAACTTAACGACGTTTCCGATATTTGCTGAATTTTTATTTTTTTTTTATTTTCAAGGATTTATATCTCCCTTACAAATTGTACTAGACAAACATTTCTTTGTAAAACTATACCTCATTTGCTATGAGGAATCACCTCCCGAAGTTTGTAACACAAGTTAAGAAACCTCCTGTATATAAATATAAATAAATACATATATACATATATAAAACACATAAATGCGGTTCGAGATAAAGTGAGCGCTCGGAAATGTCCTGCTAAATTGCTGTTTTCAGCCAATTCACATCTTTCCGCCCGTGACTGCTAACGACGGGAAAATGTCTAACCTCTATGGACACGTCACTCTATGTTGTCGCGTTTAAGATAAATTGTACAGTCGGTAGGAACCTTAACAGTTTGATAACACAAGTGCATAAATTATGTAAAATACAAATAGAATCCTGCGCTGCGCGAATACGGAGAGAAGACAATGTTTGTGCACTTTGTTTACTATCATTACCATACATGTGTCTGGTATAAGTACCATACTGGTATACAACACATACTAACTTTGTTTACTATCATTACCATACATGTATCTGGTATAAGTACCATACTGGTATACAACACATACTAACTTTGTTTACTATCATTACCATACATGTATCTGGTATAAGTACCATACTGGTATACAACACATACTAACTTTGTTTACTATCATTACCATACATGTATCTGGTATAAGCACCATACTGGTATACAACACATACTAACTTTGTTTACTATCTTTACCATACATGTGTCTGGTATAAGTACCATACTGGTATACAACACCTACTAACTTTGTTTACTATCATTACCATACATGTGTCTGGTAAATTTACTTCATTTGTATAGTATGGTTCCTATACATTTGGTAATTCTACCAGACATTTGTATTGTAATATTACCATTAGTATATAGGATAATTTCCATACAGGTATTGGAATGTTACAAGAGTTTGGTCTGGTATATTTCCCATACATGTCTGGGATAAAAACTTCCCATACATGTTTGGGAATCATACCAAATTATTTTTTACAGTGTGGCAAAGTGTCCTGCGATGTCCCTTTTTTTGCACAGTAAAGCCACACAACATGGAATAAGTTCCCTTTTTGCGCAGCGATTTATCTTACTGCCACTGTTCTGCCCATAATATTATGAACGCTGGTTCGAATCCCGTGCCTGTATTATTGTTTATTTCTTGACATTGTTCGTTTTGACCTTTCGATGCTTTAATGTTTGATCCTTTTATTTTGAGGTTTTCACAGACTTGTAAATGGCGTATGACCAGAATAATTGTTCAGTATTTTTTTTGTAAGATACACTGGTGCCGCTGTGTAGAGTCTTTTTTTCTGTTTTCCAACAGATTAAGTTGTCAGATATAAGTTACAAGTCAGCGTTATAGTATATAATGCGTTGTTTGCACTAAGCCAGGCATGGTTGAACTCAAACTTTGTAGATCAAGAACCCTTTCTTCATGCCATGTGGCTTCAACTGTGACTGTAGTTTGAAACTATGAGTTCCTCTTTTTTCATTATTTTACTCGCAAGTTTGTTAGTTTATTACTTTTGGTGTAATAGATGTTTCAGTATGAAACTACTGTAGAAAAAGGGAGTGTTTCTGACATAATTACAATATCATTTGTAGGACTCTTGAGATAATAATTACTAGACCACAGTTCAGTTAGGGTGTTGGAAATACACAATTTCATAACTTTGCATTTGCTTGAAGTACTGCTCAGTTTTGAAATATCAAATGAAAAGTAATTTTTCCCAAATGAAATTCTTTTAGAATCCTTAGTTTAAGTATATGAGTATGTCAAAGTCATACTTTTACCTTTCTCTGCTCACTTAAATATTAAAAACACTTCTTATCACAGAAATTAATTAATCCACAATGATAGTATTGACTTTGAGCTACTTCGCGATACATTTGTGATTACAGTAAGGATTTTATAATAATTTTTAAATAATGAAAGTAAGTCATTATTCTATAAAAGGCGAATTATTAAAAACTGCAAAATATAAATTTCGTGTAGTCACAAAGGAATTTTGTAATATCTCAGTGTCCTTACTATCACTGATGTGGTTAAAATAGTCTTCTATATTTTTTACGAGCAGGGAACAGTGACATTTATATTTGACATGTTCTTATGTATAAACTATCTAAAATATTTTAATGTCAATGAAACGACTTATATTTTGATGTCTGAAAGTTCAGCAGTGCTTGATACAAATATAAAAAATATTATTTCCTCATTTTCTTGCGTCCTTGATACACCACAAAATATCTGTGGATGTAAGAAAGTAGGGAATTTGGGATAGCGGTTGGCCCAGTGACTGGAATGCTTGTCTCTCACAATGATTATCAAGGCTCGCTTTCTGGTGAAGCTGGTCTCATGTGGATTACTTGGGGGACGTTTGCGTTTGGCCAGGGGTTTTCTTAGAGCACTCCCGTTTTTCCTGCCCTTCACACCAATATCTGCTCCGGTTGATCTGAAGAAAGTGTTCTGGAGCCCTGAATGTTGGACACCTACTCGGGTGGAAACTCAGATACACGGTGTTTCACAGGTACTCAGGAGATTGGCGTGGTAGCCCAAGTCTTTTGTTGAGCCGATCGCAGGTCGGACTCTTTGAGTGGTGGTAGTTTATGAACTCCTGCTTAGGAGGAGACTTACAGGTTGAGTCCTTGGGTCGCTGGTCTGGTCCGCCTAGTAATAAGACTCGTCCACGAAGCGGTTTCGTAGAGGTTTGATAGCCTCGTCCTCAGCAAGATGGTTCCTCGCAGTGAGATGCAGGTGTTTCCGTTGCAAGGTGGTTGGATTTTACTATCTGCCACCGCGATTGGAAGGGGCGTTATTTTCTGTCAGTGGTATTCGACTACCCTGCCAGCTTTATGCTTTGGCTGCGCGGCTATGTTGAACCCTGGCCGTCTGTAACTGACTGGAGAGGATTGACGACTCTCCCGGTATAAAGATCTGTAAGGTGTCTCCTGGTAAGCCTTCGGTATCAGGTACAGGAGAGCAGTTCTGCCATGCACCTGCGGCAGCGATGCCGAACACGTGTCTCTTCTCCGCCGTAAGGTTTAATTATCATCATTCAGGGCTCGGTTGATGGCTACTGGCGCACTTAGGTACCCTATCCGTACGATATTAGTTTATTTTGCAGGCAATTTTGTTAAGTTTACAAAGGAGCATAAGCTACAGCCTCAGGTATCGTATGTTGGCAGTAGCGAGGCGAGGTAATTAATAAATGTCGAATGAGGAGGGTACCCGAGGTCTGGGATATCACATCCCTACCTGTAAATTTACGCCTGGACGCCGGTAGGCATCTGCTTGACCCGAAGGATGACACGAGATGAGGTCGTAAAGTAGAGAGGTGCCGGAATGAGAAAAAAAGGGGGGGGAGGATATCCCCGAGGAAACCCGCTGACGAGAGAAATCGTCCGGAACAATTTCCACATGCGAAAATCTTAGGACGACCCCGCCGGTTATCGAACCAACCCAGATCGCCTTGGTGTGAGGCGAGTGGTCTGACCACTCGGCTGTCGCAGGAAACACAAATCAAAACGTTCGGAGTTTTTGTGTGAATTTGTTGTTGTCTTTTTTAGCAGTACACCAAAACATTACATCTACCATTGTTGCACGTCGTTAGGATGCACCCATCGAGCGAGACAACGCAACAGTAATACATACGTTGGAGCTGCATTTAAGGATACGGGCTTTATTCCGAACTACAGCATTGCTGATTTCAGTTTCCAATGGCTTCCCGAAATCACTCCCGGCGAGTGCCGGAATAGAAGTCTTAACAAAGACCATGGCCGATTCATTTCCAGTTTCCTTGTATCTGTTAAGAACGTGCTTGTCAGCGAGGCGTAAAAGCTTCTCTCAAAATAATTGTCACAATTTACAATACACTGCACTGTGCCAACAATACAATACCAGGAATGCAGTGTATTACAGTCACTAACTAACTGTACGATTAATTTTCTCGTAAACGGTAAATTCTAGCGACTTGCAACAAGAGAACCTTTTTTTATTGCATAAAAGTACTGTTCTGAAAGACAACATAAATTTTTCACAAAACCAAACGGCAAAAAAGTTTTGTTCAATGTAAGGGTTGCAGAGGTCCCGGTTTCCGTTTAGTATATAATAGCCATAGGGCCGGAAAAATTCGCGGGTTCATTGACCTATAGGCTAGCCTCCAAGAGTATATGTGAAATCATGCAGACGGCAGCTGATAGTTGCTGGAACTCTAGTTTGCGTCAAAAAGAAAACGCAAAATTTTCAGGTCTCTAACGCTGTAATGTCATTCCTGACGTGAGCAGACGTGGTGAGTAGCGTTTGTTGAGTAGCAAATGACCGATTGTGAAAAATTCGATCGGTTACGTGTATTGTGCTGCTAGTCTTCCGAACAACAGTCTTCCAGTTTCAGGCGGCAATTTAAACTTGTGGATACCAATACCGGTAGATTTTTGTGTTGTTCGAATTTCCAATACTTGGAGATAGTGAAAAATCGCGAGTATCTTTCGTGTCACCTTGTATGATTGCAGGATAGATATGCAGATGTTTAAACGACGAATCACAAATATTTTGTAGCGATGAACCAGATGGGGACACGCCAATAAAGAAAGAAGAACGTTAGATATGGATTTGTTATCACAGAGTTTTTAGGAATACAGAAGTGAAACAGTCGGTAGGACGGCAACCTCAGTCACACACGCCAGCAAAATGGCTTCCCTGACCAGCAACATGGCGGAAACACCTACTGCCAATCACCGTTAGGCGACTGCCCTGTTAGCCGGCAGCCGGGTTAGTAGGAAACCTGCCATAACTTGCAGGAGCCAGACATACACGGGGCTGGTACCAACAGCTTCGGGCAGCCAATAAGCGGCGAAGTTCACCCGTATCAAACGGGTCGTCATTTTATTTCGCGTCTATGTTACTAAATAGCCTGTGTTGTTATACTGAAGCCTAGCAATCGGTCAGTATTTGCCGCGACAAACCAAATTAGTTACTAATAGCCATATAGAGAGAGTTATTTATCGCTGGGAAAGTTGAGGTGTTGCAGAGAAGTGTCAACGTGTTCGAGGTTAATTTATCGTTTTTTGTGTGTTCCTATTTGAATGGCATAGCAAAAATTCTAGTGTGCTGATTCTGAACTCTTGTTATTCGTTTGCAGACAGCTGATCCTTGCCAAATAATAATCCAATCAAACACGACGCAACATGCTGCAATGTTTAGAGACTATTTTAGGCACCTAATACTTTAGTTGACTTGCTACTCTTATGTACTCAATAGTTAACGTTATGTGTTTGCAGGAGAATGGCGAGGTGGGGGCTGCTCACACTGCTGATATTGGTGACCACAGCACATTTAGGCGCCGCCAAAGGCCGTAAAGACAAAGGTCGACGCAAGGAGAAGGATTCGAGCCCTGCGCCGCCCGAGGAGAACATCTGCGACCTGCAGTCCGAGTTCGACGTCTACTGCTACTGCAACACTGCCGAGCTGCGCAACGCCACCGAGTCCACGTGCTGGACGCTGCGCGCCGAGGACCCCAACGATCCCGTCTGGGACATCTTCCGCACCCAGCCCAACCTCGAGAAGCTCATGTTCAACAGCCGGCCCGACAGCCGGTTGTGGTTCGTGCCGACGCGAGCCCTGGCCCACCTGCCGCGGCTGCGCGTGCTCGACATCAAGTACGCCAACATCCCCGACCTGGCGCCGTACGCGTTCGCCAACCTCACGTCGCTGCGGGAACTGTCGCTGTCGCGCAGCTCCATCGTGACGCTGCGACCGCACTCGGTGTCGCGGCTACCCAACTTGACGGTCGTGTCGCTGGACGAGAACCGCATCGCGGAGCTGCCGCGGGGCGTGCTCGTCGGCCTGCCGGAGCTGCGCAAGCTGTACATCGCGAGGAACAACCTGAGCGTGCTGCACGACAAGGCGTTCGCGCACCTGCGCCGCCTCGAGGAGCTCGAGCTGTACGACAACCAGCTGACGGTGGTGACGCGCGACACCTTCAACGGCCTGCGCTCGCTGCTGCGCCTCGACCTCCACCAGAACCACATCTCCATCCTCGGCGACTACGTGTTTGCCGAGATGCCGAACCTCGAGGAGATCGACGTCGACCTGAACGGGCTGGAGGTGGTGAGCGAGCGCGCGTTCGCCGGGCTGCGGCGTCTGGGGCGGCTGACGGCCGCCGACAACCGCCTCACGGTGCTGGGGGGCGGCGTGTTCGCGCACACTCCCGCCCTGCACCATCTCGATCTGCGCGACAACCAGCTGCGCACGCTCACCTTCGACACCATCAGCCCGTTGTTCGACAACCTCAAGAACGTCTCTACCTACTTCTACCTCGAGGGTGAGTCCCGTCTTTACTATATCGCTCTCTTCGTCTCTGTACATTCTGCGGATTGCGGTCGCACAGTGGCGAAGCGTGGAGTGGTCCAGTTACTATACACAATTCTTATAGGGGGTTCACTATCAAGTGAGCACTCACCAGAACTATTAAACAATGATAAATGTATTTTCGGACCAATAGATGTCAAATTTGCAGAGTGGTGAAATATTTACTGTTTTATGGTTACATGGATGTTTTTACATTAATAATAGCTGAGATGTATGCTAAATGGCTGACAAAAAAATTTAAGCAGTGCTCACTTTATCCTGAACAGCCTATAGTAGTGTGTAAGTCCATTATACTGGCAGGGGCAGGTATAGGTGATTCACAATAAAGTGAGCACTTTTAGAGACCATCGTGTCTGGAATAATAATTAAAAGATAGCGTCTTATTTATTGTATCTCAGACGTCAACTTTTAAAGACAGCACACTCTATAAAAGTTTGTTGTTACGTTGTTTACATTAAAAAATAGCACGGAACTTTAAATTATTTCAAAGGAATAAATGTAAGGAGAGTTACAATAGTTCTTACTTTCATCTGAGCTATTCTCGAGCTAGTAGTGTGCAAGAGACGAGAGTGAGTTTCCCAGTCTCTGACCTTGGTCTCCTCAGTACACATTCATTGGGCGTGACTGGCGTGAGCATTAATATTACGTGCTCGACGTGCATAGTTCGCCACTTCGGCCGAGGTGTACCCTTAGAACGTAGAATTTAAACTGCCACATATAATACGTACTCGAGCCGCTCTGGTCAGCGATATGGCGGGAAGTTTCTCGCCAATCAGCAGCTGGAAGTGAACAAATCAGCACGTGGCCTGACCAACTGTTAAATCTTCCGTAGCACCCATTAGCCAATCAGAAATAAGATCTGTGTCCAGAGACTCCTACAGCCAACGACTGAACTTAGTATGTTTAACGGGCACCTCAATGATACATGCCACGAGTTAGTCGTGAAAATATTTGTGCACTATTTTGTTTGAATGCCTTATGTGGATGTCGGCTGGTATGTATCGTGGTTATTGGCAGGATGTCTTTGTTTCAGACACGTCCCTCATTTGACTGCAACAATCACAATAACGTTATTGTGACAGGTTGTTATGACACCATGCGTTTGTTTTTTCCAGCAAAAACCCCAAGACAAGAGAGAATTAAAACTGCTTATTACTGACCATAAAGCAGAGCTGCTGATGTGCTCGTAAAGCATTGAAACGAAATGTTGCAAAAATCTTTTCATTTCAAATTCGTGTCTCTACTCAACATCAATTCATTTTGATTTTACCCTACATGGCTATTATTAACGACCCTGGTTTTTTTCGAAAATAATTTTGCCCCACTTTGTTTCAGTGCCTTGCATGCACATTACTTCATGGTTATTGGCAGCGTGTCTGTGTGAAGAGCCGTATATCATTTGTCTGAGCCAATTACAATAAAATCTCTGCAACACCTCACGGCTAAGATTTGCCGGTAGAATCCCAAGACTCGAGAAAGTTACAATATCAAATCACTGACCACGAAGCAGAACTGCAGATGCGCACGTAAGGCACTGAAACAAAGTGGGGCAAAATTCTTTTTGCGAAAAACCAGGGTCCCTGGCTATTATGTGTCCTGTCGTATTGCAAAGGCATTGATTCTTAACAATGAATGCACACGGCCCCTAGTGTGTCTGCTGGACAAATAGACTGTTCGGGACACATACCCACAACCACCAATAGCGTACAAGTGAGAAAAAAAACTACTTCAGTCACTCCAGAATACTTTCACTGGTTGTATTCGGCAGGCTCGTTATGTCACCTTCCTACAATGTACAGTCGGATCAAACACCGTTTCCTTTGCAAGCGTAATTTCTTTCCACCCAGAGTGTATCTCTGCGAATATAAATCGCTATTCTCTATCCAAAATGAAAGGGTTGTAATACAATTTATTAGGTTCTAACTGGATGAAGAACTTCGGCAACAACGGCTTAGTCAATGTCCATTTTATTGATGTATATCAAACCCTCTTTATTTTCTATTTAGTCCTAAAACTATAAATATGGCTAAACCACAACTGCTGCTACTTATCCCCGAAGTGAGTCCTCGGCCATATAAAGTTTTGATACGCTTACAGACCATCTTTGTTTTTCTTGACGTAGCGTGCATGTAGAACACAACACAAGATCATTCCAAATACGTAAATGTGACATTTGTTTTGTGTTCGTGATAGAGACAACACAACACCGCGAAAATATTTAACATTGCCTCCAGCAAACTTTAGTGTCTTATTCGTGACACGAGTGGACAGTAGTCGGACAAATCATTATTACTGGGCTTGTTGAAGAGCGAAACAGTATTTCAAATAAACACGTCAACATCGACAAAGTTCTTTCAATGTCATACACAGCACGTTGTGGCCTAGCAAACAGTAAGCTTTACCCGTGATTGTCCAGTGTTTCTAGTGCTAGTGTAATATTTTCTAGGACACTCTTGCGTGTGATGTCCAGTACTGATGCCGTTTTGTGCGTGCGTTTAGTAGGTTATCTAAACTGTATACAGCCTTAACATACTGAAATGTTTAAGAAGGAAGTTCCTCAAGTGGGAAATAACTGTTGGCGTCGAGAATGTTCTTTATGTTTATGTACCCCTACTGCCAAGATTTACCATAGTTAGTATTTGTATTATACAGTTATAAACGGATCATGACTAGAGACCTGAAAAATTCGGGTTTTCTTTTAGGCGCATGCTAGTGTCCAGCAACTATAGGTCAATATCACATTCACAATTGGCCGTTAACTTACTCGACACTTCCTGGCAGTAGCTGAGCCAACAAATAAACTGTAATAGGCCCATCTCACTGTGTCAGCGAGCAGCTAATAAACAGCTGCTGTTTTCACGATTTCACTAATATTCTTGGAGGCCAGCCTACATGTCGGTGAACCCGCGAATTTTTCCGGCCTCTAATCACAACTCTTCGCAGCGACGTATACAAATCCGATACGGCTTTTAAACGAAACAAATATAACCCAGTTAAATGTGCTCGGAGTTTAAAACAAACTGCAATCTAAATTAGTGCGGCTTAAAAATCAAAATAACATACCTGCGATGGTTCACAAGCTTGCATATCGCCGGAAAATCAGCGTATGTATGTACGACAATGGCGCGAGCTGCGAATGAACTCAAGATTCATATTCCAATCTCGGTTGAACATGAACACCAAAAACTATTCATAAATTTATTTCTGATGTACTTTTGATCTAAAACCGCAGTTCAAAAGTTATCCTCATCCAGTATAAAGAGTGGACGGCTAAAACAATAAATATTTCCAACGCGTATTTTTAATGCTATTGTGAACTAGTTCTATAAGCTGGATATTTGCGTATTTATTTCTCAGTCTTGTTAAATTGTATCATTAATCCTGTATAATTTTTTTTTAACTTGCGCTCCACTTTATATATAAAAATCCTGTACTCATCATTGATGTCGCATATGATTGTCACGTTATTTTCTTCCCTGTTTGTCAGAAATTCAGAGTTCTGTTGGAAGTGAAAGAAATTTTTGTTAACTGCAAAGTACCACAAATTTGCAAGTGTTTCAGATTTAAATTATTGTGAACATTTCCGTTTTCAGCTGGTTACTTTATGTTTTATTTATCTTATTAATATGAGTATATGAGAAAGCCAACATTGTAACACTTAAAATAATTACCCATTATTCCGCTCTCAGCGCTTTGTGCGTTTACGTTCCCAGATCCTACGTTTTGTATTAGTGTTGACTGTTTATTCATTATTTTAAGAATAATGGTAATAGATAGATTAAATTTATTCATACATGTATGTCTGGACATTCACGTCGCCAACTTATTTCCATTTAAATAAGTATATGTTAATTTTTTTGCGTAAATTATTTTATAATTTTAACCTATTCAGATGAAGGTTTGTTTGTTCGGTCTGCAGCTCGAATCTTGTCAGAATTATTTTTATTCGTGTAGTGGCCTAGTTACGTTTTTGACTGGCAATTTATATATTTTATTTTCTTCCACAAATATTAAGCAACGTCTATTCGTTCACTGTCTGCTGTTCAACTGAGTAGCAGTAGTGGTCACGGGGCTTGACATTTACATAAGACACAGTTCTAATATTATTGAATTCGGTTAGGCTATATGTATAAGTTTTATTTGTGCTAAAGATTCGTTATAGGATATAATTTAAAAGGATCACTTTGCCGCGGAAATATTTATGTTCTGGCAAAAGAAGAGTATTTTTAAATAGTATCATCGCTTTTGACCAAAAATCGTTACGTTGCCGGCAATAAGGGCTTGCACCTCCCTCCTCTCCCTACTTGAAAATCGATTGTTTTGGGTGCCTGTTCAGGCGTAATGTTTAAATTACAGTAGCGCGGAGTAACAAGTGTAATAAATCTACCTGGGAACGTAACTAACTCCCTGTAACAGTAATTTCTCGTATGCGTGGAGGCTCTCGTGGGGGAATCCTCATCGACCAATAGCTGCTAGTAGGCTAGCGTGGCAGCAATAAAATGTCTGTCCCATGTTGTCGGCATAACAACGCAACGCGATTAGAGAATTTCGTTAGTTAAAATTAATTCATCTGTCGCTTGTACTTCTTTCTCGGGTCTTTAGCAGAGTACTTACCCAGCGCTTCCACCAAATGTTATAAAACGTGTATATTAAACATTGCACATTAGTTAGGGAGTAGTAATGACTACAGCCAGTGGTGGGAATTAATACTCATACTAGTTAAGAGGCTAATATTAATGGCTAGGCCGCTGAGCGGAGTGCAAGAACTTCTTCCGTTACAAGACTGTTCGAAACCTGCTTAACGCGCATGAGTGATGTATTCGTAGATACAGTGTTCAAAGAACATTACACGTTTGCATAAAATATAATAAATTGTATTGCCAACTCACACACATAACTTAAAAATGATCATATTACTAGCCCTATAGTATTACACATTAAGAGACAAAAATTACGACTAAAAGCCTCTGTCTTATGCAAGCAACATTCATATTTACATACATAAACACACATGCGCGCGCACATACCCACGCACGCACACACGCGCACATACACACACACGCACATACATATATGAGAGAGAGCGCGAGAGGGGGAGGGGGAGAGAAACAACAGAGTACTTATTTCAAACTGGCACAACTCATATATGGCAGTTTTCTAGCAGAAGTTCTTAATGAAAATATATCATTACAGCTCTATTCGCTAGAAAGTAAAGAAATCATTCTTAACTTTAAAAAACATACCCTTCTCTAGATTTACCAAATAAATTTTTACTATTGGTCTTACCAATGGTTCTGCAAAACAGGTTCCAATTCTGGGCGGGAGAAAAATTGGTATTAGCGCTTTGATTTATGAAGTTAACTTTATTATTTTTTTCTTAGTGTTAGGAAAATTGTCGAATATTGTCTTAACTGAATTTTTTTTTACTTGTGGCATATAGGCTGTGGAAGTCTTAGGCTTTTATTTTGTGGGCGGTAATGTTCTTAAGGACAGACAAAGACGTAAAAAAAACCACAAATATTCTTAATATAAAAACAGAAAATAGCATCACTTGCCACACAGAAAATTCTAATTTTTTTTATCATAACCGAACAGTCAGTTTAGTTACACTCGAAACGTCTTTTTATAAATTCATTACAGGTAAACATTCAGTGTGCAGGTTTGTACATATCTTTGAGAAATTGTGGTATGGATTTAATTTGAAGGGGAGGGCAAAATACTAACTTAAATTTTATAATATCACGAGAGTTGCAAATTATGATTTAAGTACTTCGGGAATATATTTAATAATGAAAGTATAGGTGGTTCCTAATCGTCTGTTGTAGTTCCTAATCCTGTGTTATTGAACTTTAAAATAAATTTTCAATCAGGAAGATATAAATAAAATTTAGCATGAAGAGTGAATTGGGCTCTTAAGAGGGCCTCCTAGGTGTAAGTAATTTGCATGTTCGAGTCCAAGAAGTGCGGATAGCTACGAGCGACATAGTACACGCATCGTGTCTCTTTTTAGCCTTTAGGTGCAAGTCAGGACATACTGTGACTACATATTGGAGTTTCTAAATTTTTAATATAGACTCCTACTAAGCATATATCCCTCGTTTAGTAGTTTTTGAAGAAACATCGTGCTAAAATATAACCAGAGGACCCATCTGCAAATGTGTCACACCGCCAGAGAAAAGGTACATCAAAATCAAATTAAAAAATATCGTAGTATTTCTGCAGACACTGTCTCCTGGGAGCACGTAAGGTACCCAAAATATTAATTCTGATAAGTTCCAATACTAAAAACAGTATAGGATATATCAAACCCAAATTTAGTTAAGCTAGGATATAATCCTGTGCTGCAAAACAAAAAGGTAAGACTCTTCACCCTTAAGCTACACCCGCCAAGGCAATCCGGGTTCGAGTCCCGGCGAGGTCGGTCCCTAGATTTTCGCATGTAAGAATCGTATAAACTCTTCAAATAAACGATAGCCGATCGATATACAACGCGTTGGAGTCTAACAAATAGTCAACTTTTCTTGCGTATTTCCAGTGTCTCTACCAGTGACATTATGAAATGTTCAAAGTGGGAAAATGTGAGACAAAAAAAAATGAAACGAGAAGGGGACGAGGGACATAATTTCCCCCACTTCCAACTTGTTTAATGTTTACTTAAGAGGGGAATTCACGCCAAAATTTCAATTGCTTTAGTAATTTTATGTTTGTACGAGGTATGGTTTGTTTTGTAGTGATAAATTGACTATTTTTACTGCAATGCAAGTTTTTTAGCTTTCATAGTTTTTGTGGAATGGCGTGTCTAAGCCCAGATTTGCATAAAACGGTTTTATACAAGAGCCGAAAATCAACTGGCTTACATAAATTAAATAATTCACAGATACGAACAGTAACACGGGGTATGCTAAGACATGTATATAAACCCTACACTAAATTTTTTGTATTTTTAAAAAATAGTAGAATATTGTCATATTTTAGTATTAATTTCAGCAATTGTTTTAAAATACAATAAATATTTAATAGGATTTTTGTACATACCTGTACGTAGCCCGTGTCACTGTTCTTCACTGTAAATTATTTCATTTCTATAATTCAGTTTGTTTGCGTTGCTTGTATAAAACCGTTTTATACAAATTTGGACTTTGACCTACCATTATACAAAAACTATGAAAGCTAGAAAATATTCATTACTGTAAAAAAATAGTATCAATATATGTCTATAAAATAAAATCTCGTGCAAATGTAAAAAATTATTTTAACAAAATTTTGCAGGGAGCCCCTTACCCTTCCTCGCCACCCCCTCCTCTTTGTTGGCACGGCCCTGTCGTGTTAGAAAGGTCGTGGCGCTTCGTTGACTCTTCTGCTGGGCGGGATTGTTTCCAACGAGTCTTCGTTTATCACTGCAGCAAGGGTAGGTGTGTGTGTCTGGGGTATGATGGGGAGGAGGTGCTACTGGCTATATCGGCCGATGTGTCGTGATTGCTGCCGTAGCAAGCCTCGCGTTAACAAGGGGGACGTTCACAACGACCCCGAGAGACTGTCCCTCCAGGGCGCAATATCTCCAACCACCCCTTGACGCCAGCCTCGTGGGCAGTTTCCCCTGCGCGCCTTTTATTGTCCGGCGTCGCTCGATATCACACGGCGTGGCGTTCGGTCACTCGCCCGACACTTACTGATAGTACACGCTGTCAGATTGGATTACCTGGGACCAGTGGCGAAGCCTGGAGTGTTCCAGGGATTGCGCTGCTTAGCAAAGACTATGTATAACTCTGAGAAGTGGCTGGCAGTCGCCCCTCAGAGTACTAAAAGAACTCCATACTTCTGTTAAAATATGGACAACAGTCCAGTTACACAAAAAAACTGTTTTGTGGTGGCTGCAAAATATTCTGTCAATATGGACTTCACAAAATAATTTTGTAGTGGTTACAAATTTTTTTTTGTAGTCACTGCCAAACCTTTCTTGGGGACAGTAAAAATGTTTTGTGGTCACTACAAAAAAATTTGGTAAGGTTCATTTTAACAAAATATTTTGCAGTGACTAGTAAGTATTTTTTCAGTGTAGATTGCCGTTGCTATCTGCGTTGTTCCTACAACAACTTGTACTGTAGAAGTAACAATATGATCTGTAAAAGTAAGATGCTCTTTACTCCTTCTACGGAACAGATTGTTATTTCTATACTGTTAAAAATTTCCGTAAATTTCCGGATAATTTTTCGAAGATACCTGTTTACCTAACGGAAACCTTATTTTGTAACACAGTTATCCATCATTTTGTTTAATTAACTAAACAAATGTAAAACTGCGAGAAGAAACTAAAGAAATAACTGTACGCATTAATGTGCCTGTATCCTAATAAAATCTCATAAATATGTGGGTTTCCGTAAGTGGAGCTTCTGTAAATTAACGGTCACTTCTGGGGAAATTTTTTACCAGCACTCCTCCATAAAACAACGAAAATTTAATTTACCAGTGCCACCAAATGTTTGTGAGAGTTTTTAGGAACTGTTGTTTAGTACTCCTTAGTAACATACTAAAAAA
Source organism: Medauroidea extradentata (assembly GCA_003012365.1). Lineage (NCBI taxonomy): Eukaryota > Metazoa > Arthropoda > Insecta > Phasmatodea > Phasmatidae > Medauroidea > Medauroidea extradentata. Next base: position 4,367 of record PNEQ01062520.1, on the reverse strand, counting down.
TTCCACTGACATTTGGTACCACTTGAAATGCTATTGTGTATACTGGTATAAATTTTAACGAAAATGTATCGTTAATAAACGGAAATAGTGTCTGTAAAAATAAAATACGGAAATCTCCATAGTAAATATACACTACGGAATCATACATAATATGTCCATAAGTCTGCGGACACTTCCTAAATTTATGGGTTGGAGATCTGTAAATATTAGACTATATTTTGATAACATCACCGGTAAATCTGCAAATCAGTTGAAATGCAATTGTAGCATCATAGAGACATGTACGTATGGCTCAGTTCCGTGTGATGAAACTGTTTTATGGAAACTTCCGTTGGATTAGGAAATAAATTTCCGTGAATTCACGAGGTTTTCGGAGAAATTTTCAACGTAAATTACGTAAATTGATGGAGAAAAAAAATGTTCAGTGTACAGAACAGATTTTTATAGGAACAATCAAGTAAGTAACGGCAACCTAACTTGACTGTTGTTCCTATTTTAACATAAGCATGATACCTACAACAATCAGCCAGTAGCGTGTAAGAGATGAAGAGCGAATTCCTCAGTTATAGGACTTGGTCTCAGTAACTCACCTTCATTTGAGGCGCTTATGAAAACTCGCTCGCTGGAGTAGGGTAGGTTATCACAGTCACGTGATCAGATTTTGTCGATTACCAGTATTTAATAATCGCATTCAATACTCTTCAAGGTTTTAAAATTACGTTAAGAGTTAGTGGACGGTAGCTTTCTCCTTACATTTGGGGCACAGAAACGGAGAAGGAGATAAGTCGAGCATAACACGACCGTCAAACACCTCCTCGCCTCTATAATCCGTCAGCTTGGTGCGGATTTTTGAAGGAATTGCTCATTTAATGATAAAAGCATGACATTTTAAACAAATCAAGAACATGTCCAAAATAAAGATTTAAGCTATATAGCCATCGCCATTTTGCCTCCTGTCGTCAGTGGCGGCCATTTTAAGAAATGACTGACTATAAATGCACATTTTTTACATCATTACTTATAATGCAACCATACACTTTATTGTTTATCCACACATGAAAGTTATCACACAGAATTAAAAAAAAATATCACACTCTCACTAGAATACTGACAATGCCATTCACGATCACATAGACCTGCACACTGACATATACCATTACACTTAAGAACAGCATTCACACATTTGCACTGGCCTTTGCAACCCATCTTGCAACCCCATCTCAAAAGTTCACGACTTGCCTGAGAAGCTTCGGGAAGTGCCGTTCATTTAACTTCCCAACCTCCTGCAGTTTGTGGCCATCCCCATTCACTAGGACAAGGCAGGTTTAGACAGCAACAAACATATTTGCCCAGACATGACCTGCCTGCCTGGTATGCAATCCTTTTTGTGTGTTCCAGAAGTGCAGCTTGAGTTGATGGAAGCCCTTCCATTGTCCTTCCTTTCTTTGAGAACAGCTGATTCCTTGCCTGATTCACTTTTGTTTCATTGGATGTACGATCGTAAAGTAGAACATCATATCGCTCAATTAATTCGAGTTGACCTTCTACACAGCTGAGAGTAGATGCTAATTAACAGAATGTTGGTGTAACATCATTGAATGTGTTCCATATATCCCACACACTTTTTCCCCACGACCAGCAAAGGCAGCAACTATGTCATACCCACTAAATGTGTGTAAGAATGGCAAGCTATACTCTTATGTGAGCCAAGATTTCGTGATATCTCATGGGCTGGTAGATATATGAAGTTTGTGCTTGAAGAACAGGTTCATCAATACTGATCTGCTGAACTGTTGCCACAGCTAACACGATGACGTCTGAATCAACTGTGTGTATCATCACTGCCTTAAAGCCATGGCTTACAACATCTGAAACATGGAGGAAAATCCTAGTATCGGCTTCCTCACGAGTGCAGGGAGCGAGTCGAGTTGTGTCCTTTGATTGTGCACAGAACACAGCCTTATGATGCGTGAGTTCGTGTTTTACGGTTTACAATTTCCTGGCCCAAGAAGGAAAATAACTCTTGATTTGTTTTCGTCATTTCCGAGAAACTCGAGCCCGTTCTTAGGAATAGCATTCCCAAACTCCACACGTCTGCGGCATCCTTTACCTCGCACACTGCGTGTGCGTTTATTCAAGCTGCCATCAAAATATTCATCCCACACAATGTCTAACCTTTGCACTTGCTGGAGCTGTCTTTCGCTGTAGGGCAGGAATATCTGGGAAGCACATTCTGAGAATGTGCCTGTATTGCCTGGTTTCAACATATTGACTGTGACAGCTCCATCCAAGATAACAACATCAATAGTAGGTATTACAGAAATGCCTGGTTGGATACCTGGTGAAGTGAGAACCAGGTCTGCTAGGAAGCTCACTTTGTCGGACTTCTTTCCAAACCGCAATTTGCCCATTTTCGAAAGAGATGGTGGCCATGATTGATTCTCATGGGTAAGACGTTCGGTAACAAATGTGTTGTATTGCTGCTCTCCAGTTATTTCGATGTTACGAATTGTGTTGACCAGTGCTGGATTGGATACATCTCTAGTATCAAGGACTAGAAGCTCATCGGTTTCATCAATGAATGATTTCCCATTTCTTCAATCACGTTGGTAAGAGCCTTAACGTGATTTAAAAATTTCATCGGCGTGTGTTTTGTCTGTTCATGATGTCGAAGATCAGATTCTGTACATTGCTTTTCAATGGTTGCATGAAACGCTGCCACCATCCATCGTCGCTGGGCAGATGGGTTCTGTGTAAGGGCCTACAGCACTCCCTTCACCTTTTACACAAGTGTTACTCTGCTCATGGGCTTGGTCTATGGGTATGTTGGAAAATACACGTCCTGTTTTGTTTACAGTGAAACTCCCAAGTATAAACTCCTGATAGCGGAATGCTTTTGTTCCAAAATTACCATATCACGAAGATGGACTGATATCCATCTAGCATAATGGGTGTGGTCCAGTGAGAAGAACCAGAGCACGAGTTGTGACAGCGATACAATGTACTGCTCAAAATCTGCGTTCCTCAGAGATCGCACAAATGTCATAACTTCCCGTTCCAGTTGTAGAAATGTAAGCCAAAAGTGAAACTGAGGGCTGACTTTAGATCTCTCATTACACCAGTCTTCCATTTGTCACTTTCTCATTATAGCTGTTGTACTCTATAAAACCTCCCTTTTTTTGTAGATTGCGGTAAATTTTAAGTTCCTTCAAATATACTAGATTTTAGATTTACAGTCCAAGTAATTTTGTAGCTCAATACGATTATATAGGCACCATAATAAGGGTCCTTTTCTTAACTATGGCAAAAAATATAAAAAAATATTAATTAATTAAACCAATTACTTAAAATGGCCGCAATTAACCCTCAGGTTCAAAAACCACGATGGTCCTATAGCTTAAAAATATCACTTGGACATGTAGTAATTGCGTCCCAAATTTCATGCTTTTATCTTCAAACAATGACCCTGTTGTTTTATTTGTGGAAAGTATGTGGCAAAGTTCTATGCAGGTTTCTGTGATTTTGTTTTACGATTACAGTTGATATTTTCTCAGTTAAAACAACATGAAAAGGCAATTTTTAGCACTTTTGAGGAGCTTGGGAATCACATTTTTAATAAGTGGACCGCATTTTTTAAATCATAGGGGCACAGTTTGAACTGTGCCTTCTTTTCGCAGATAAACGCATTGCAAACATTTTAAATAGTTACACAAGAAAAAAATACTTTTCCTACCTCGCTACAGCATGGCTCACTGGTCCGGTCCTCTGACTCTTAATCCGAAGACGCGTAAATATTTTCTACATTATAAATATTTCACAAAAAACTGCATCCACAGTATATTCTTACATGTATTATGTTTATATTTAAATAAAATATTAGTTTAAGCAGTATCAGTTGAAATTTCGAACACGAGTGAACTTACCTGAGGTAAAATTTCAAAAATCAAAATCTTGAACTTTTGGCTGACCTATCCTACACTCGTGAATCTTCATAAGCGCCTTCGTTGTGACCGATAGTTGCATAAATGGCACGTGCTCAAAGCGTTTAGTCGAATAATATCAGAGCTCACTTTGGATGAACGACGCTTCACCGCTGCCTGGGTCTTTGCAGTAAATATAGAGTACAGAATATTTAGAAATATAGAAGTTAATGGACGACTTGAAGTACACGCCCCCTGACGTCACCGCAGGGGAAAAGTACTGTGGGAAACAAAGCTTGTTTACAAACATGCTGATTTGTTAGTTGGTAATTGCAGAAAGCAAAAATGTTGCGCATTCATAGATTTGCACGCAAGGGTAAAAAATATTAGTTTCAATTTCATGGTTAAGATACGCAAATACATAAGATTAATGTTTACCTGAAAAAA
>PNEQ01062519.1:0-36434 GCA_003012365.1 Medauroidea extradentata | reverse complement strand
CGGCACCATGGCCGGGCTGGCTGAACTCATCTACATATTTTCAAAATAAATACCAAAACTTTCAAACTGCAATAACTTTTAAACGATCAATTTCTCGTAAAATGTCCAAGAGTCCAAAGTTGCTTGAAATTTCCTGCTGTTTTAGAAAAGTCCACACAAGACATATTTACTTTAAATTCACGTGTCATCATAACATTGAAAACTTATAACAAAACCTGAGAACACATTTAACATAAAATACCCCAATGAGAAACCTTATCACTAAGAATTGCATCCAGACGCGGTTTTCTGTTACCGTACTGTTTCGCCAGGCCCAATAGCGGTTATACTTTTAGAGTTGGTTTTCTATGAGATTTCTTGTCCAGCAAAATTATAATCTTTACATTATTTAAATAAATGACTTACTTAGAAAATTATTAGGCTTTCGACAATGAACATGGAACCCTCGCATTGAAACAATTATTATTGACTTACAAACATTTTAGAAACACTGAATTTAAATAATTTACAAGCAATAATAAAGTAGGGTGGCCGGGCAACACACTGCGGTTTTTGACATTAATAAATGCATCAACCCTACCCTACACCTAACTGATACCAGGCTGACCAGCTCTTGGTTCTGAAGTGTCAGTAACATCGGCTAGCATTAATTTATGCAAATAAGTAAGCAGCAGTAGAGACTCTAGAAATACAACTGACTAATTGAAAAACTATACCCCAAGCGCAGGCTGGTCGCTTCACAGTATGACGATTCCAAGACCCATAATTATAGCTAAGGATGACATCTCTTCCCTTCCTTGTAGTTCTGCAATCTTATTAGTTTTTAATTGTTTCACTTGTGACATCAAGTGTTTTAAATCAACTTTCACTCCATAATTAACAAGACTTGTGTTTATTTGAAATTCTACTTCTGCTGTTTCAATCCCGTTACTTTCTTCTCCCGTTAACAATGATTTTATATCTGGCAACTTAACATCTTGGAAATTATATTTTACTTGAGTTACTTTATTACTATGTGGGAGTAGTTGAATTTGATCATTCAAAATCATACAATTGCTTACCTGAGAAATCCGTCCTTGTGCCTGTATCCACTCATCTACTACTTTAGTACCATTTTCTTTACCTGTACAAACTTTAGTAATTTTCATTTTCTCTGATATTGAATATAACCAACTATTTCCATCAACTGACCTAATAAAAACTGGCATGAATGAATTATCTAGTACTTCTCTCTTACACAAACTATAATCACGACTTGTTGTCTCTATTATCATGCTCATTAAACAATTCGGAACCTTTATAGAAAACGTTGGGACATTGGCTGGACAAACTACATTACTTCCTCCTTTACATTAACTTAAATCAGCCTCCGTCATAAGAGCATAGAACTGTCTGTTCTCTGAAATACCTATATAAGGATGACTTGGTACAATCTGAACAAATCTCTTTAACTTCTGATCAAAGATTGGAAATAGATAAGCTCTATAAATCGTAAAATATCTGTTCATAGATTTCAAAGGAAATTCAATTATTATTTGTATACTATTTGTAGTTGCTAAGGCATGTACTGTTGTAATCTCATAATAATTATACACGTGGTCTAACTCTACTCCTGCAATTAATGTTTTATCATCTGGAAATTTTAGAACTATGCCTCTCAATATTTCTGACAAATTACCTGGAGTTAACAATACACTAGGAAGTTTTCCTGTAGATATAATATCTAATGAGGTTTTTATCTTTGTCACTTCTTGTTTCATCAATTCTACTGTTACCTCTAACTCTCTTATTACACTATTATAATTCACTGCAGTTTTAACCAGATTCATTGTAACTCCCATTTCTCTACCTTGCGAATATCTTGCACTAATTTTGTCAATTAACTTCTTAGTTAAAACTGAAATATCATTCGTATTTTTATCTACCTTATCTGTTAAGCTATTCATATACGTCAACTGTTTTTCTACTATATGTATCAATTTCTCCTGTTTCTCATTTAACTTTCCCGTAATCTCATGTATTCTAACATAATCATCATTCTTAAGAGTACCGAATAAAAACTTTTAACACTGAACCTCCTACATCAATTAATCCTCTCATAACTCTTTTATCTGCCTTCGGCAATATCATCAATAATTCAGAAACTTCTCCTTCTAGATTGTCAATCATTTTATCAAGGACTGGGGCTTTGTGATATATCCCTGTAAGATTCTCATAACGTTCACGTACTAATTTCTCAACGTAATTTACTCTCGACTTAATTGTTGTCAATAAGCTTTCTAACTCTCGGATGGGTAGGTCTAGCACAATCGTCCACTTGTCTCCCGTCAACAGCACATCGTTTTCTTGCACCAGTATCACGCCAGTTCCTAGGGTGTGATCTGCAATGCAAACCAATTTCCTGATTCTAAGTCTTTATTTCTCACGCTAATTTCTCAACATAACATTGTCACAGTGACATTTCTAACATGACAGAATACTTTACACTCATGACTAATTAATTTGTTACTCATCATTACTCTCGATTTCGTCAGTCATTTCACCTAAATTATTTCTCGCATTGGAACGCAAATGCAATTTATATCTCTCATCAACTTTAGATTCGACCCTTGCACTATGATATCTCGATGGTTCCCACTCGTCGTCTACAACATTATTTTCGTTTTCCTCATCATCACTACCTCTCAGAAGGCTATTTTCACAAGGACTTTCTGCAACAATTTCTTCTACTTCACCTATCTCTTCGCTATCATTTATCTCATTTGTATCATTAAGAATGGGGCGTGACGTGGGATACCTACCACTATCATCAGAATCATCATCTGAACCGCTCTGCAATTCACCCCCTTCGACATCATTACTATGCGCATTTTCATTATTTACAGTGCTGTGTTTTATTTTTTTTTTTTGTTTTTCTTATTTTCCACGGATCTAATTTTCTAAATTCTGCATTGGTTTCCACAGCTATCGGGTTACCTTGTCCCGAGTCTCCCTTCGACAATTTTAATCTATCGCTGTGTACATTTACTTTACGTTTATCTAACTCAATCTCATACGTAGTTTTACCTAACTTACGCAATACTCTATGAGATCCAGACCAGTACTTATGAAACTTTGACACTTTACCTTTCTTAACACTGGGTGTGTACAAATGTACGTAATCACCTTCCTCAATATGTGGCACTTTAGTTTTCCTAACATAATATTCTTTCTGTTTCTCAAAAGCTACTTTGTTCCTCTCTCTAGCTATCTTGTAAGATTCTACTTATTTTTCTCTCAACCTATCGACATGTTCTTCTGCAGCATTACCCCTCTGAGTTGCTTTCTCTCCCTGACAACTGAGGTGCCCTAGGGTTAGTTCTACTGCAGGATTACCCCTCTGATTTGCATCTCCCTGACAAATGAGGTCCCCTAAGTGTGGTAACCGAATATCTTTCCCGTACAACATAAAATGCGGATTATATCCTGTTACTGAATGTGGTGTTGTCCTATACGCGTGAACAGCATAAGGGAAGTAATCTTCCTAATTATCCCATACTCATCTACATAATGCGATATCATATCTGCTAATGTTCTATGAAACCTCTCAACTCTACCATTACTTTGAGGTCTAAACGGTGTCGTTTGTAATTTCTTAATTCTCAGTAACTTACAGGTTTCTAACATTAATCTCGACACAAAATTTCTACCTTGATCCGTAAGTAATCTCTCTGGACAACCATGTTTCAACACTATCTGTTTTACAAAATGTTTAGCTACAGTCTCCGTACTCTGATCTGGCATCGGAACTGCTTCACAATATCTCGTGAAATAATCCATAAACATTAATACATATTTATTTCCGCTCTCACTCATCGGTAATGGACCAAGAATATCCAATGAAACTAATTGGAATGGATATGACACTTTTGGTAAGGAACCTAACAGAGCTCTTACTGCTTTACTACTTTTTCTACGTATATAATCTTCACATTTTAAAATATATTCTTCTACGTCTTTCTTTAAATTAGGCCACCAGTATATTGTACTTAGCAAATTCTGAGAACGTTTTACTCCTTGGTGAGCTGAAAATGGAGTTATATGGTGATGTTCTAATACTCTAGAAACAAGACTCATTGGTACTACAATTAAATTTCTATCTCCATCTTTCTTACATAAAATCCCTCTATCATCTTTAAAATATTCCTCCCTGTTTTCTTTAATTATCTCCTGACATACTTTATCATTATTCTGTTCCTTTACAATGACTTCACTTGAAATAATATCTGTGTTTACTGTATTTACCGTTCTCCATAAACAATCTGCATTAAGGTGTTTTTTACCCGGTTTGTGTTATGCTTCATATTCGAATTCTGACAATCTCAATGCCCATCTAGTCAACCTAGAACTCGGATCTTTTAAATTTAACAACCATTTTAACACTGCATGATATGTCACGACCTTAAATTTCCTACCATATAAATAAGCTCTAAAATTCTTTGTTGCAAAAACTAAGGCACATACAGTAATTCCTTTTCTGTTGTATTATAATTTAACTCCGCCTTATTCAATTGGTTTCTCCTGACCATCTCTCATCTGAGACAAAACTGCGCCAATAGCATAATTACTAGCATCTGTACTCACTGTAAACATTTGTGAAAAATTTGGATATATTAAAATTGGGTAGGACAATAACTTTTCTTTCAACGACTTAAATGCTTCTTCTTGTTCTGACCCCCAATTAAATGGTTCTTCCTTCTTTGTCAATTTAGTTAAAGGTCTTGCCAATTTGGCAAACTTCGGAACAAACTTTCTATAATATTGAAATATACCTACTACTGATCTTACTTCATTTACGTTTTTTCGTCTGGGAAGTTCTTAAATTGCTTTTAAATTCTTAGGATTTGGCTCGACTCCACGCGAACTTACAACATGACCTAAGTACTCTACACTGTCTTGTACAAATGAACATTTAGTGAGTTGAATTTTCAAATTGGCCTCTTCTATTCTACTTTATACTTTATGCATTCTCTCTGCATGCTCCTTTATCGTATTGCTAAAAATTATAATATCATCAAGGTATACTAAACACTCCGTCCCGAACATAGGCGTGCGCAGACATCAAGTTTAGGTAGGGCCTAAACAGTTTAGGGGCCCCAAAGTGTACCCATTCCCGAAATTCACGCATTCCCCCCATATTAAAGCGGGGGGTCCGGCAGTCCTCCCCCGGGAAATTTGGATTTTAAGATGCTAAATGAAGCAATTTTAGCAGTTTTCCTGGTAGAAGTACAAACGATTTGTTTTGAAGACAGAACTTAGTAGGGGCAAGATAATGACAAAGATCGGCATAGAACCCTTTCCCTTTTAAACAGAGAGTACGGTTGCCCTCCCCTCCCACGGAAATGTATGGTTAAATGGTGCCCTAAGCTTTGGAAAAATTATTAGTCACTGTTAGAGAATTATGGCAAAGTCTCGTGCACCACCACTGGACAAAGAAAAAAATCTGTAATTATGTGTTAATGTGTCCAAAAATGTATTCGTGTGGAATTTAATCTTGAAGTGGGGACAGTAAAAAACAAAACAATAACACACATATCATTTAAATGCATACGTTTTACTGATTAAATTGAATAGTTTTCAGGAATAGTATTCTCTATTTTACCCTTAATAATTAAGCTTAATTTTAAATCTAAGTAGATATTTAATTCTATTAGAAATATTTGACAATTAATAACTAAATATTTAATATAATGCACAAGCAAGCTCAGAACGATTTGAATAGTAAGAATCACACATCACATTAAAACAAAACAAAATTTAAAATCCAATGTTTTCATAAAAATCAAGAAAAATTTTCCATAAACACAGTGATGGTTTTAATTTTACCATATTCATTCTGAAAAGATTGAAGTTGGTGATGTAGATGCAATTGAAAACATTACAAAAAATGAATAGTTACCACGAAATATTGCTTATGATATTTTAACAATTCCCATAGCAAAAATGCAAAAACAAAGTTTCCATACACAAACTCGCAGTATGAAAGTAGAGACTTCTTTTCTTCCCATCTTGTTTACAAAATCTTCTTTCACATTTCTTAAGTTTTCTCAAAGAATTAGCCCCCTTTCTCCTGGGACCAGTGATTTAAATTCTTCTATGACTCGATCAACTGATATTGCTGCAGTAATGTGTTGTTCCACAAAAGGCAACAACAAATTATCAAGTCGATCCTGTGTCATAGTTGATCGGAGTTTCGTTTTTAGATTAACTAATTTGGAAAATTCTCTTTCAGCACCACAGCTTGTGACCCCCATGATGCTGAACAGCTGAAGTACTAGTGAAAAATTACAGTAAATTTCATTATGTGTAGCATCTCCAAGCCAGTCAAGCCAAGTCGGAAGGCTTGTTGGTCGCCCCGATGTGTACTCTCTATTTTTGAGACGTGTTACTTCAGGTGATAGATCTGACATTCCTATACCAAATAAGTCGGTTATCACTTCATAATCACGTGAAGACATATTTAGGTCCAGAAGATTACCTACAGACTTAATGAGTTCACTTGATTCTTGACTAAATCGCTCTTCAAGTGCGCTTGTCAGTGTAACAATGACAGGAAAATATGCGGTAATTCTGATCTCTTGCTGCAAGGAATCAAATGAAGTATTGTTTTCCCAATTATCATCAAGTTTCTTTGGTACTTTTCTCTTTCTACATGTTGGCTTTTGGATGTTCATGGAGTCAGCCAAGCAAACTGCAGCTCTGAAAACCACACTAAAATGTTCTTCATTCCTTAAGTACAACAGACTTCTTTTGAGAGCTTCGACTCCTTCCAATGCAGTCACGAGGTTCAAATCTGGGTACTGAAGAATCTTGCTGACCTTATTGACAAGAATCAAGATTGGATGTATCATTTCTAAAGTCATTATGAACTGAAATGATTTTATCTGTGATAGAATTCCATTTCCAGTTGCTTTTACCTCGGGACATTTGGTAGTTTTGATGACAGTCTCAAATGACTCAACAATTACCGGAAGCTGTTTCTTTATGGCATCTACTGCATCTGCCCGGCAGGACCACCTCGTCTTGGATAAAGATTTCAGTGAAACATTTTTTCTCTCAAGATTTCTTGCAGCATCTTCGAGGATTGCATGTCTCACTGGGCTCCCCTCAAGAAATGTGTATATGCACTGCACTGTACCAAAAAAGTCAAATGTGATACTGTTGTTTACTCGTGAAGTACACACATCAATAAGGGCTAGATTTAAACAGTGAGCATAACAATGCACATACAGAAGCTTGTAATTTTTAGCTTTATACCTCGCCTGGACACCACTCAACTCACCAGACATTGTTGATGCTCCATCAAAGCAAGTAGATAAAACTTCAGACCATGATGTGTTTAACAACTCACTGACAGCCATGTCTAAAGTATGAAATATATTTTCAGCATCCACCTTCTTTACTCGCAGCAAACTTATGAAACGTTCACATGGACGATTTGATTTTGTATCAAAGAAGCGAACTAAAAGTGCCAGTTGCTCATGGTGGCCACAGTCAGATGTTTCATCTGCAATTATTGTTATTTTCTTTCCTCTGATTTCACAAACAATATCTTGCAAAACAAGGTTGTGAAATGAAGCTGTAATATCATTCTGGATACGATTGCTAATGTAGGTTGCATTTTTTGGGCCATCGTCAATGTGTTTGTGTAAAACACCATCAAACTGTGACAAGAGGTTAACAATGTCAAGAAACAGTCCTTTTGTTACATTTTCAGTGGACTCCAAATGCCCTCGAAATGGTCGTCCTCTAATAACTAAACATCTCACAATTTCTACTAACCTTTGCATTACCTCTCGGTTCTTCATTCGTTCTGCTTCTTTTTTATTTTTCAGAGCATGTTGACCGTCATCAAGAATTTCGGCGATGTCCTTCTTGTTTAGGTATGTTGACCATGCTTTGGCACTTGCTGTGTGAGTACGCGAAGTTTCATGTGTCCTGAACTGAATTGTTGCATTTTTCCAATTCATAAATGCATTAGGCCTACTACTATGACCTTGACTACTGTCTTCAAAAGAAAAAAGTCTGCAAGGAAAGCAGAAAAAACAATCTTTCTCCTCACTATATTCCAGCCAGCTATGCATTTTGTACCAATCCGCTTGGAAAGATCTTTGCTTGCAGCCAAAGGTCCTTCTGGGGTACACATCCAAAATGGGTCTTGTTGGTCCAAGTTTAACACGATCATGAAACTCTAAAGAATTTTTGGAGTAGAAGTTGCTGGATCATATGCCTTGGTAGTACACAGTTTGCTGTTTCTCAGGCATATTTTCCTCCCACTGTCTAAACTGGCATCTACAACAAATAAATATATACATTTATTTGAAGGTGTTTAATAATTTTGCTATATGTCTATATTTTACTGACCAGTGGCGCTAAAGTGGCGGAGCCGAGGAGGCATGCTTGTTTAGGAACAATGATTAATTACATTTATCCTCTTTCTTAAAAAAATTTATGAAAGCCCTGATCCACTCTCCCAGCAAGTATTTTTTTCGCGACTGTTTTTGACAGCAATATTGTTTATATTACTTCCCCCTACCTTAACGCACTTGAACATCCTTAAGGTCACTTTAAGTTACCCTGGGTCTGGAGATCAGTACAGTAAGTACTCGATTAACGGACATTTGTTTAACGGACATATGTAATAACGGACATTTCATTTTGTTTCCTTTAATTCTAACAACGGACACAAAATGTGCTTTAACTGACATTTCCGAGTTGCTAATTTTTTAGGAAGTAGGAACCATATTTCCGAACAGCCTGTAGTACAGGCTGCGATGTGTAAAGACACACGACGCGCTACAATCTTCCGTACATCTGGCAACAGTGCTTGCCCCTCTCTCTTCCTCAAGACCTACATACCATTCCGAGCAGGTGGCCTGAGGGATGTAACATGGGGTTGGGTGCGCGGGTATCAGTTGTCAACACGTGTGGTGCTACTGAAAACCGAGAATCTTTTTTTTTTCTTGAGTGAAGATGACAGTCATTAATTTACCTTTTACGGCAGAAACTTGAATTTTATTATTATTTTATCGTAGCAGTTTGAATTTTTTTGCATAAATGCATTTCTTAAGATTTAAAACTCCAGTGCTTCAGCACATTTGCCAATTTATGAGTGTGCGGTATTGTGATGGAATAGTTTGCATCATCATTCGTAATTGTTTGTGTAATCCTTATGGAAGAAAACATTCTCGATAAGATCATATTGAATTGAACTGGCAACCTCGCATACATGGCCCGAAACACGCACGTTTGCAACAAAAAAAAAAAGGTATAGTTGAGATTTAAATTGTCAAGTTCGTAAATGTTGCATATTATTTTGTAGGCTAGAGCAAAAATATGTTTTTGTAAAAGGCTTCTTTTTTTTTCTAAATAAATTTGCCGAACGTAACTTGAAAAAAATGAAATGATCGTGCCATGCGTCTTACAGTAATAGTCGGGTGTGGCGTGACTAATTGCTGATAAAAATTGTTATAAATGTTTTTAAATCCTTTCGTGTTGTCTGTCTACAAACGCAACGAAACGTAAAAATAAACATAGGTTGTAGCCGAAAATGTTTTTAAATTTAAGTTAATATATGTAGTAGTAGTACTAGTACTGAAGGCCTACTACACATTGAGAATAAAGTAAAGGAATCTCCGAAACGGTAAGAGATACGGGAAAATTTGTAGAGACGATTTTTGTTCATTATTTTTTTGCGAAAAATTTTTGTCCTGTAAAAATTTTTCTTGCTGTGCACCGTTTTTGAGATATTGGGCAAAATGCGTGCATTTTTGCAATGTTATAGAACCTAATTTTTTTTTAAATGTTATTGCCTGCGAAAAATAAATCTGATTTAATTAACGGACGTTTTGTATAACGGACATTTTCCGAGAACGTAACCCGTCCGTTAATTGAGCCGAGGACTTACTGTAACTGTACTATTACTATCAGAATGTCATATTACTATCATTTACGTACGAGTATCAGCATTATGAGTAGCAGAAATACTCTTCTCAACTTCTCCATTGTTGGGCGGTATCTGGACGTTGCTGCTCTCAGCACATGACTCCAACTCGTTTATAGAAATACTGCGATGAGATTGAGCAATGTCAAATTCAGCAGATGATGATCTAAAGTAAACAAAATAAAATAGTTGTTAACTTTTTCTCTCATTGTTTGCAAAGTTAAAGAGTATAAAGTTCAACAGTACCATTGTTATACAAATTTACGAAATTAAAATCAGATTAATAAGTTACATGTACTTACGTGTTTTCATTCCTTTCAGCAACACGTCTGAATGCAGCAACAATATTCATAGAACAAGCATCCCGTTCGCGCTCGCTCTTTGCCTTTCTCTTCTGTGCACCCGACAGCAACATTTCTTTCCTCTTTTGCTTGTTAACCCGCTGTCCTATCACACTCTGGCTTGGTACAGCTAGAACAAAGGGCACGGCCCGGTGCATGAAGCAGCTGAGCTCAGCACCCGGCACGTCCTGGTCCCAGCGGGGTTCCTCACCCTCGGGGCCCCTGCCCATATGCCACGTCATAGCGTAATTAACTGCACACAGAGCGGAGTCGCGGACGTGATAAATGTGCATTGTTGACTGTAATTCCTGTGTGTAGGTACGCGCTGCCGGTCGGCTGGCGTGTTTGATAGTAGGAAATGTAAATAAATATATATTTCTTATTATATTTATGCCCTGCTCAAAGGCCCCTCCGAAACTTAAGGTAGGGCCTAGGCCTACCCGACCCTACCTGTGCGCACGCCTATGGTCCCGAATAAACCTGTTAGGACGTAATTCTCCATTAATCTCTCGAATGTAGCTGGTGCGTTACATAATCCAAATGGTAATCTATTAAAAACTCGTATTTTCCCATAAAAGTTGCAAAGCTAGCCTTCTGTTTCGCTTCATCCTCCAGCTCTATCTGGAAATACCCACTTGCTAAATCTAGGGTAGTAAAATAACATGATCCATGCAAAGAATCTAGTGTTTCCGTCACATTTGGAATAGAATACAGTTCTTTACGTGTCAAACTGTTTAAACTCTGGAAATCGACACAGAATTTCGACTTAACCGATCCATCTTTGTTTCTTTGCTTTACTATAACAACTGGAAACTGCCACGGTGATATACTCTCAGAAATTATCCCTTTATCTAACATATCATTTACTTGTTCTGCTATCACTGGTTTCAACGCATGAGGAACTCTATATGGATTTAACTTAATTGGTCTGGCATCTCCTGAATCTATTTTATGCTTCAATAAGCTCGTACACCCAAAATTTAAACTTCCTTCTAACTGGAATATATTTTAAAATCTCATTAACACTGGGAACAGTATATCAAAATCAGCCTTCTTTAAATGTTTCAACTTATTTCTCACTATCTCCTCTATTTCCTTAATCTCCTCCATAGACAACTTATTTCTCATAACAACTGAACAACTTACACAACTCGACGATTATCTGTATTCACTATTCTCCTCATTATAATCCTCATAAACATTATTATTACCGGTTTCAACACATTTATTGTCATGATATTTGCCTTGTATTTGATGATCATCTCTAAATTTACGTGAACTTGGTACCTTATTCTCAACACATTTTAGACAACTTCTATTGTCACGTCCTTCACAAAATATCTCACGTTTCTCACAATTTCTGCTCCTCGCAGTTTCACTATTTGAGCTAATTGGCCAACTCTTTTTGCAGGATTCGGGGTTTCACTGTCTCGGAACAATCCCACCTGACTCAACAATATTATCAACTCTGGGGTGGTGTAGACAACAGCGACACAAATTGCCCTGCTCCGTGACCTGACGAAATGCACTACATGCAACACAACACACAACTTGGCTCGAGGGGATTTCACAAGCTTCGGAGCATGGAAGCTAACACATACTCAAATTTCCAGGGACGGTTGTAAGGATTTTTCTCCGTGGTTCTACATCATTTTGTGGCAACAAATACTCTGATACACCAGGTTCCGAGACAGCACTATTAACACAACTACATTTAGATCTACGGGGCACGCTACTTTTCACAAATAGTACTCCAGCAATCTCAGCTACAAGTGCGGCATATCCTACCAATGTACCCCTTGGCACAACAAGCGTCTCTTTACAAATGTTCACGATTTCGACCAGCGCTGTTGCTCTTTTAGACACTTTCTGAGGTACATGACAGTCCTCAGCAACTAGACCAACCCTGTAAACGGTTTCTTCGGCTAGCCCACCCACGACTACCGGACCTTCATCTTCTGCGCGCCCACCAGGACGTATAGTCCTCTTGCCTCCTTTTATGTGACCGCGATGAAATGCGATATATTGAGACGCATCCCTTTGACCCATAACAAAGGGGATAACATTACTAGCACCCACCCTCATGAGCACCGATTCGTAGCACACACAAGTACCCTGACGGTCATTCACACCGTTCACTAAACTCGTCTCACTGAGTTGCCCAATCTTCGTCCCTGTAACAATATTAGCCATACTGCTCCCACTACATACCTCCGAATGATCGAGGCTCTTACCGATAAGATTTAAATTCAAACTGCCCTTGCAACGCGGATGCCCGGAACATTCGTCAATGCCGGTTCAATCAGAAGCGTTTTCGAGTCAGCGTCCCAACTCGCCACGTGCAATGCAACATCCTAGACACTTTCAGACTTTGGTGGCAGAATCGTGTTATGTATAAAACTAACTTCATGATATTCTGGTTCTTGTGACACATCAGATACAAGTTCGGATTTGATAAGGTCCCATCTCGTTTCCAGTCACTATCATTATCTTGTTTACATGTATTATATAACTCTACTTCATTTGTATCTTTAAGAAATAATTTATGTTCTTTTAAATCGATTCTGGCATCATACAGTCTAAGAAAGTCAGTTCCTAGAATACCTGGATACGGTAGCTCTGACGTACTAACTAGAAACTGGTGTGGATAGCATTCTCCGTTAAACCACACATCAATATTTTGGGTACCTGTGATCTGGAGCGCATCTCCAGTTACGCCTTTCGCTCCTAACCGAGATTCATCGACTTCACTCTTGCTGTTTCTAGGTCGAACAAAAGAAACATCGGATCCTGTGTCGATCAACAACGAGTGAGACTGGCCTTCGATAAGAACAGTTACAACAGTCTCCTTTCCCCCTATTACCGTAATTACTACCGCGTGGTGCTCGGGGTTGACACACGGCTTTGCACGTTTGGGTGACCACCAACAGATTTTTGTGGAGCACTGTTAACATTGACGTTCCCTGGGTTTCTAGGACCATGCGATTGTCGCGACTGACTATTTACTGAATTTCGGCAATCTCTAGATATATGCCCGAATTTACCACAGTTAAAACATCTTACACTACTATACTGTTCTCTGTCGGAAAAACTCGTGTTCTTGGGAGTACTACAACCTGCTCCCGAATTACGCACACTATTACCATTACCAAACGAATCACTGTAACACGAGCTAAACGGTCTTCCATAGCCACCGCTACTGGAAGAGTTGCCACGATTTGCGTAACCGCGCGCCACACTTGTTTGCTTGGAGACTATGTTAAACACTTTCTTTTTCTTTTGCGGGTCTTTAAACCTAACTTTGCGTTCCTGATGAGTTTCTGTCATTTCTAGTGCAATAGCTAAATGTTCCGCTTCCTCCATGGTTTGCGGCATCTTATATCTTACTTGAAGCCCTACATTACCTAATAATCCATCTGTAAAAGCAGCTAATAACCTATAATCAGCTTCACGTTCTAAAATCTTTTGACTTTCAGCATTATCTAATTCCTGTACAGCTTTCTCGCATAACTTGCGACATCTATCAGCAAAAGTCTGTACATCTTCACCATGTTTCTGTTTCACGTTATTTAAAATATAATAATAAAATTGCAATGGCTGGCGTTCCTTGAACCGCTCAGTTAATTCCTCTTTCAGAATTTTTAAACGTTATATCACCTTTAAATCTAGGACAAGTGGCTACAAAACGTGCTGCTAAACCTTTTAGCTTCATTTTAGCTAACCTTACTTTATCACTGTCCGACCAGTTACCCAAGCTGGCAGAACTTTCGAAACTCTCTAAAAATTCATGTATAGGCGAGGAACCTTTCTCACCCGACCACTTTTCAACAAGTGAGACTACTGACAAGTCTTTCATACAAATATTACCCTGCGCGCCTTGCACACTTCCTTGGCCTTTAGCATCCATCATAGTGAGCTCAATATTTGTCTTGTTTACTAATTATTATAATTACGTTACTCGTCTAACTGCGACAAAGGAATTCACGTTTTCCTATATTGCGTACGTTTCTTTGGAATATCGTACTGAGTTTTATTCTCAGGTTTGTTTTCAACTAGTACTGGTTTAACTGGGTTCATTGTTCTTTCTACCGTTTTATTTGGAATATTTATTGGCAATGACCTAGGTGGTGGAAATGTTATGCTACCGTCTATATTCTGACTACTTGAAGTGGCTCGTTCTATCGGACCACTTATTTGAAAATCAGTATCAAGCCTTTCAATTTCAAATTCCTGATAAACACGATCTTTAGGAATAAAACGTTGTACTATTCTAACTTCTACTTCTAAAACAACGCGTCCTGTCGAGGACTCGTACAACTTATAAGCAGGTGTTGGAAATGATCTCTTAGGTCTACCTTTAAATGCAATCTTCTAAACCTGAAACCTGTCTTAAGCGCTTTTAACTTCTCGCGAAATGGTTCTACTGTTGACAAATTAAATTTAGTGTGTTAAAGAAAAATTTATGAATTAAATTATATAAGTAGTCTTCTAACCCTCTTAATGCGTTCTGCACAATTTGCAGCAGAAACAAATATTGAAATTACTGTAAACTCGGTCACTTTGCCTTGTTGTCGTCTACTTCCTCCACTGAATAATCTTTTAAGCATGACGTACTAATGTATCTGTAATGTACAGCACAAGAGTGGTGCTGAATCTAAATAAGTTCTCTGATATTCTACCCTAATCCAGGTAAATGGATTTATGTCCTCTAAATTAACATCACAATCCACCGAACCAGTTTTTCTTTCAGCTGCAGGACCATACACGTAAGCTACGTCAAAACGATAAGCTCTTTTACAATACACATGCTCACTATAGTCCTGGAGGTCTCCACATTCGTGAAATATTTGATTTGTTTTATTAACTGTTATGCTCACTATGCGGAACGCCCCGGGACACTGTAAATGCTGCCACTCTGCAACATTGGCAAGATCTATTACAACTTCGTTACGTGTGTTCATTACAAATTACACAATCAAATTACTTCAACTCGTACTTAAAATCTTTCAATAAAACTCTAAAAACTCTGCAGAATTCGTGATAACACGGGGAAATTTTTCTAAGTCCCTAAAATTCCTAAAATAGGGGAAATTCGTAAAAATCCCTAAATACCCTACAATTCCCTACAATCCTTCGGAGTGGGTTACGTCCACAGCACTCTGGTGTGGATCCAAAACGCTGTCACCATATGTAGCACCTGGCCGTCGGTGCACATAAAAAGAACTAAGAATTTAACTAATATGCGAATAACAGAATAAAGTTTTAGTATGCAAGTTTAATATCTCTAAAGCAAAAGCAATTACAAGCGGTGAATGTGACTCTACTTACGTTCACTGGGAGAAGCTGAGTTTCCTATCACTATCAATAAACTTAATATGAACAGATTCATAACTAATCATGTAGAGTAGCGAGTCGGATAGCAGGACACACAGGAATTCCTTCTCAGGCAGCACGACGTATGAAGAATGACGATGTTCTCGATATGGCCTCCTTCATATATACTGAGTTGGGTGTGGTGCTTGGAATAACTGGATCTCTCCCTCCACTATCTGGGCATTGGCAATAGTTACCAAGCGGATATGCTCCTCTACACCCCTCGCCTCGACTTGGCCGCACGATACAATATTCTTTGTACCGGACTGAAATAACTGGTTTTTACTGACTTGGTCACGAGGCAGTACATGTTGAAACAAACAGGATGTGACCTCATGGAAATACTGGTCATGTGAGGGCTAGTCACGCGGCCAGACTCTGACAAACAACTCTATAATAAACTTGTACCGGATGTGTAACTACCGGTCAGCCTTGATAACATGTATGCGAGGCGAACAGCTTTCTGATGCAATGTCTGAACTGTGTTCTGGGCAATACATAACATTGAGAGTCAAGAATAATTGCTTAGTAATCACAACTATGTTGGGTTATTTTGGTACCTTATGAATTTATGAACTAAGGAGAGCATACCACCATATTATCACATAGTATAATTGCGTAGAAATTGCATAACGACAAATGTAAACAATGTTTGCCACGTTACTGTTTTCCTTAACCCAGCTGTTTTAGTAAATATTAGCTACATACTTACTATAAGGTTTTGAACCAAGCTCTTGGTGAAACCACATGACTAAATATATATTCCGGAAGGTAAGTCATGAGTTTCAAACAATACGACTGCATTTTACGATGAGAAAACATAAATAAACGACACCCAACTCTCGAGACAGTGTTGGACACACATTTGTGACGTCATTGTTCCCTCTACTCTTTTATATTACCTCTATGCGTTAAACACTATAATTAGCACACAGGAACTCTTAAACTAATACTAAACACATTTTAAGGAATAAGGAACAAGTATAATACGTAATTACATATGAATTTCCTGTAGTCATTTGTGAATGCACTTTACATAGTCCATGCACAGGATTGGCAACGCAGTTTAGGCACTTGGCCATATTTGTAAATAAACACTGGTAAAAGTATAACAAAGTTGTGTGATGCAATTATACATTGAAAATACACGTTGGATAAACAATGTAACATATTAACGTAAGTAATTGTTTTTAACAAACAAAGGCTGCAACATGACAATCTTAGAAGCTAAAATAAATAGTAACATGGTAATCTGCAATATGTTGGTGAATGTTAATACTTTTAGGTTAAGAATAACAAAATGTTAAAAATCTTGGCAAGCCTTGAAAGGATTTGTAGCTTAACACAAATGACATGTATCACATATTATAAATGTAAGGCAACTAATGAAAATTATCCTTGAAAATTGAAAACTTATTTCAATTTCCAAGTGAAAAGTGGAAAACACAGCCATATTAGGGATACAGATAGAACAAACTGCAGTGTATTAGCTTTCAGCTAATCTAGCCGAATGTGTGACGAGAAAATTAAGCATTAAGTTCAGAAAGTACTGTCACAACAAATGCAACATATTATTGTTGGCATGAAAGTACAAGGGTTACTCTTGTGGAAGTCATGGGGAATGTATCATCAAAGACTGTGCTACAAGAATATGATGTATATCCTGATAAGATCACAAGTGAAAATCAAACAAATAAACTATTAAAAAGGCTAGAACTCAAGGCCAAGTAAAAAAAAGGACAATAAGACACAGATAAAGAAGGGATTATGTTTTAATTACCAGCCATTACCTATTATAAACATTAAAATTTTTTTTTTAATTATATAAAGATCCATACAAAGTGTAAAAAAAAGTTCACAATTTTTAGCGAGTGAACAATGGCAACTGGCCTGTGACCCTACTAAAGCAATTGAAAACATAAAAAGTTGATTGTGTACTATAAAAACTTAGTGTTTAAATATTAAGGTACACATATGATATTTCAAACATCCTTTATAGGTTAACTGAAATTAATTTGGGCTATAGCATCAACAATTAATGTTAGGAAGTAAAAAAATTGTTATAACTGAATATGTTACATTTCAATTACTATAAAGGTGTTTCGTGATATGAATAACCAATCCATTAAGCTCATGAATAAGCTGTTGTGAAGTATTTCAATGAAAATCCAGTAAGCAATTGTTTTCAAATTACAATATGAAATTGAAATTTGTGTATAAAAATGAACTGGTGTAGTGATCACAAGAATAGGGTACTGTAATACACAAGATAACTCTGAATTTAAATAATTATGAATTATTATGAACATTTTTTGCAGAAGGAAGTTATACATGTTAGGCTTCAAAATGTTATTGGATTGAAAAAAATTTAGAATTAAGTTGTTGATGCAATGTCAAGATTTTCGTCCAAGAAATTTTGTAAGTGGCAGTGGTTTATGTTTAGTAGAATGTTGTCACAGAGTTTTTGCTGGAATAAGGAAGTTTTATAAATTATGGGAATTTGTGTTGTATATGATAGTCTAAAATACTTATACATCCTATTTAATACATACATTGAAAAACATTAGTTTTATTTTAATGAAACAAGATTTATAAGGTACATATTCATGATTTTAAGAAAGTTTGATATTTTCATTCCTTTGTATTATTATTATTATTATTATTTTTATTTTTTTATATTTGGCTTACCACTCTGCATCACTGTGGATATATTTTTGCTTTTAATTTTTTTTCAGAACTTTGCAATTATTTTTTAATCTTTATCTCAATAGAGCAACTATTAATGCCTAAGTGTTAAGGATTCATAAAAAATGTTAGTGTTAATACTAACCAATTGTTTAATTAAGAATGTTGAAAACAGTATTGTAAGCTGGGATAAATTTGGAAATGTCTTTTTAAAAGGAATATAAACATGTTTTAAACCATGTAAATCTTAATGACACATGTCTAGATAGTTTGTAAAATATTCCAGTTGTTACATGTATTAATCTGCTGGTTTAAATAACCATGTAAAAAGTATTTGGACTTTTTTTCCAAAAGGTCATTTCACTGTTTGTCACTGATAAAATTGCACAGTGGCACGTTTGTGTGCATGCACTGCCGGACGACAGATCAAGTGACATTTTGGGTTGCATGCATTGGGCAGCTCGTCTGAATCAATTTGTGTTTATACATATATTTACATCACTGTTTTCAGTAATGCAACCCTGAAGTAAACAAAGGACTTACTGCAACTGATAAACCACAATAACTAAAAAGGGCAGGCATAATTGTGACTTGTTAAGTTTTGAGTGCGGTACAATCAATACACTTTGATTGTTATGTTGGGAGCTTTGTTTATTCAAAAATGGAAAGAAAATTATAAATTTTCTAAAAAGAAAAACATAACTACGGTTTCAAAAGTGATAATCTTATCCTGAGTCACTTATAATGTATGAATGCATAATTATTGTTACACCAAATTCAATGGAAAGGAGTGGGAACATTATGGTTGTTTATCACCGAGGCCATTAAAAGTACTGTAAACTCCCGATTATCCATGTCAATTGGTGCTGTGCAACACACTGATAATCAGGAAACACGGATAACCAGAAAATAGCCCATTTGTTAATATAAAAATGAAAAAAATATTTATTTATACATAATTAACTCAAATACCATAACAAGTAATGGTTTTACCTATTAATAATGTATTTCACAACCTTTTCACCAAAACTAAATAAAAGTATGTATGGGGTGCACGGTAAAAAACAAAAAAAAAAAATTATACCGGAATTTTGTTAAACCATTCATGCACGCAAGAGTTGACATACGTTCCAAAAAGATTTTTTTACAAAAATCTTTGGTTTTTACAGTGTTCAACATACAAAAAAACCACCTGTGTACTTCCATAGGTGTGTTGAGGGAATGTATTAAAAAGCAACTGATTTCAAGGCAGAGGTAGTACAAAACACTCAAAGCCAGGGCTTCAGTTGGGGCCCTGAAGTGGCCTCGGGAAAGTGCCCCTTAAACAGTTTCTTGGAGAGTTTGGAGGAAGAATTTAATATCCCACTCTCCACTCTGAGCTGTCATGGGAGTGGATGCCAAAGCTGAGAATGAAGATTAAGATTTGGATTTGCTGATTCACTAAGTATGCCTCTGGTCTTGTCCTTCGGCAGGGTCACAGTAGCTGCAGCTACCTTTTGCTGGCAATGAATGAGAGGAACTGAGACTTAATCTGCAGGCTTGCTTTTCCTTTCGTTCCATTGCTAGGGATGTTGTCTGACCCGAGGCTTCGGTATAAGCAAGGAGAATATTCACAGCAACACGAGCGATCAAACATACTTGCTGTGTTTACATCACAGCCCCCAGTGGCGCTAAGATTCCTCGAAGTGCTACCACCCCCTCTCATCGGTCGGGGCCACCAGTCAATGGCATTCCACTTTACTCATCTGCTTTTATCTTTCCTAGTGTTCTGACAACTAAATGTCAAATCATACCTTACTATTCCAATCTTCTCATTTAATAATGTGGCTATTCATATCCTGCAGTGCCTATCGCACTACTTTTTCCAACACTCTACTCTATTTGTGCTGGTTTTTTATGTCCTTATTCTGAATCTTGCTCTTTTAGAAGGGATGTTATGGCTTCAACCCTGCTATGCTGCAATACATACCACCTCTTCCTTAGAGAAGAGGTAATTCAGGTGTATGAACGACGCTCTGTTTTGAGACACGCTCAATACACATCCCTTTCTTCATTTCAGCAAATAACGTATGTCAGAATACTGAGATCGGATACATGCTGACGTGGTGGAATATGGGGGCTCGTCAGACAAAAAATGTAATTTCAGTTGTCTACTGCCCTGCCTGCCTTACTTCTTCAAGGGTTATTGACCGGTTAAGCCACCTAAGCTCGCACCTCCTACCTTACCTTAAAATATGGTTGAGGTACCTAAACCAGCACCTCCTACCTTACTTTAAGGCAGCCGCCGACCACACACTTCAAATGCATTGCAGTGTGTTCATAAACAGGTTTTGTTCTACGAAAATATTCCATGTGTGCCCATTGTGCCAACGTACAAAAAGAAAACAAACTTCAGACAAGGTCGGAACCTCATTGTTAAGACGCCACACTCATTAGAAACACTGGTTCTAAGCCCTCCAATGTGGCTAAAAACGGCCTTTTCAGACTTCCGTACCTCAAAATTTACTAACAGGATGTTTGTGAAACTCAGGTTTCGACCTGCACTGAACTTAGTTGCAGACTTTCCACCAATAAAATATATTGTCACCGCTTAATGTCCCATAGTAAAAACTGTTCTGCGGGAACCTTGCACGCTAGTTCAGCGCTTGGCTCGTTGAGGCGACGCTGCATTTGATGTGCGCTTCAAGGTCGAACTTACTGCTCCGTCGCCTTTGAGCCTCTCACGCGCCGGTAGGCGGCACCCTTCCAGAAAGGGTTTTAGACCAGTTAGGCCACCTGAGCCTGCCTCATCTCTCTCCTCGGGTTGAGTGCAGGTCAGGCCGCCTAAGTCCAGACAAACCTCACCATGAATACAGGTATTTGGACCGGTTAGGCCAGCTAAGCCCTCCTCCATCTTTCCTCTATACCACCCGCCAAGCTTGTATAAGGGGGACCAAGACACCCCATAAAGCCTGTATGGTGTAATATAATATACCCCATAGTAGTTCACTCAGCTGCCATGAGATGTGTTCACAAGAGTACCGAAAATGGAACCTGACGTACTTATTACGAGGCTCCATGGTGTAATTGTTGAATTAGTGATTATTGTGACGAAGATTCTTCATTGTTCAAATTTAAACAGTGTACTCTTAATTGTTCAATACAGAATCAGTGAAACTTTGGATAGTGTTCTATTTAATTCAATGTCTCCCAATACCTGACAATACCTTCTCAGAAATCTGCATTTCACCTGAAGATTTACCATTACTTAAGGCCTTGTTCCATTCTTTAGTGACATCTGTGTAAATTAAACTTAACTACCAACATTCAGTAAATAGAATAATTTACTGCACAGTTTAATAAAACCAATTCCAGAAGTTCTAGTACTAATAATGTTGAAATAATATTTTTTAATAAAAAAATTAAATCGTAATTTGAAATTTTAAAAACTCTGGTATATACATTTCTAAATTAGCTAGGTCTACATATTTAATATTGCAAATTAGCTGATATATTTCAATAACACAGATTTAAACTTTTGATGTAACCAACAAATTTTCAAATTTTTTACAGGCCAAAAAGCTCATGCTAGTTAAGGTTTCCAACTCTAGGTGTCAGGCCCAAGTTCAAGAGAAGAGACCACAGTGCAACTGCTAGATGGCAGTGTTGTCAAGGCAAAATTGTGGCAGAAATTCAAGATTTTTGTAGCCACAGATGAAATACCAGAGACAGTGCAGTGCAGATCATAAAAAAATGGGACAAAGCTAGTTGATTCAAACTTTGTCAAACAAAATTAAGTTACCTTTTTTATAATATAAGACATTTATGTATTCATAACTTGTGGGTGCGAGAACATTTCTAAATTACAGTCTACAATAAGTTACCGCTGTTTCCTCAATAACATTCACCAACATATTCGTACTATTGATCATTTGTAATATCATGGACCTGTCAGTATAACACACTGCATCGAGGATTTACACGTGACACATAGACGAAATTGGATATTAACTGGGTGTACTCGCATACTAACTGCAACCAATATGTATTGTCTGTATTCAGTTCTGAACATTTTAAAGTTATGACAAATTTAGTGTTATGGAGGGATAAACTGGTTATAGAGCGAAAAATTAACAAATAATTCACAAGCATTTAGATTTGTAAATTAAATAAACTGTATGTTTTGTTACATATTACATAATGTACGTTTGCTTATAATTTGAAATTGCTTACGTTTATATATTATAGGTCACCATGTAATTAGACTATAGTTTTACCTGTATCTCCATCATTGGGTTTTTGCCCAAATCAACTATACTTAGCAACTGTTTCCTCCTCATTCAGAAGACATCCAGGATGGGTGAACATCTGCACCATGATCCCTCCTCGGAGGGGGCAGCATTTTTTGTAACCAGTGACAACTACCCATGAAGAAAGCACTTTTTCCTTAATTTTATGTGTACACTGTTTTTTGTAATGTATTATTTCTGTTGTTCTGCTCTGTATGGTGTATTTATGTATCAGATGAATAATTTGGCTGTTTCTTGCCTTCACCAAATTTGTTTTAATATAAAAAAAATTAAATTAATAATTTAAATATGTATATTCTACGTATCTATCAACGAATGTTGTTAGTGAGAGTATAAAGTATTATTAGACTTTTCCTTAGGTTAGTTACAAATGTTTGTATTTAGTCTTTCAAGATTTACTACCCTCACTCAGTGAGGGTGGCTACACACTATTGGGAATATAATTCCCTGAATTTTCCCTGATTTTTCTCACCCGAATTGACATTTTTCTCTATCTTAATAACTCTTTTTTAAACCAAAATTTCTTAACACTTTGAAAGAAATCATTTCTTTTGGTCCAATTCAATGCACTTTGCACGTAGTACAAGTTTAATGTACTACAAGCATAACATTTCTGTGGTTTTAATTAATTTTTACAATGGAGCAAGTTAAAAATTGTGACATTAGGGTGCTCACGACCCCAACTCCACACTAAATCAAAACATTGTAGCACTCGGGTAGTATCAACGGGCTAGGGGAAGACGGGATTTCAGCTACGAGTCCTTAGGGTCAGAGAAACACCAGTTTCTGATAGCACCACTGTATTGATCTCTTGCAAATACAATGTTGCACATGAGCTAGACCAGCTCTCCCTCATTATATTTCCTCAGGACTTGATGATATTTTGTGTTTTTGACCATATTGATTTCTGAGAATAATCTCTATGGACTTGAATTGTCCCCGCCAATGAACACGTTAGTCCCCCTCTACTGGACCTACGTCATAGGTTCGTTTATCTTCGGGTGGCGTCGGCCGTCTTTGTGCCTTCTCCTCCTTTCCCCTTCTCCTCCTGGCTGGCTAGTCCGTGCCGTCGGTGTTTGCCTCCGGGCACTTTGCCTCAGCTCCTTGTCCAGCTTGGTTCTACAGATCAACTCGTGGCCAATGCGGCACCAGTGTTTTCTGGTATTTGTTTAGGTAAGCTTTGATTTGATATTTAATTTCTCTTTATCCTTTAGCTTTCGTGTTTTGTTTCTACTTTCAAGTAATTTAATTCCATTTTCCGTAAAGTGGTGCCGTTTTGGCCGCGAGACGTTCGACGCCCCATTTAACTTTTCAATGTAGTATGTATTTTTGCTTCGTTAAATTGTATGGGTTAAATGCCACGTAATTTGGATAGTTTTTTGTTATTAATGATACTGTGCAATTTCTGGTTAAATAAACATAGCTTCAATTGACAGTTTCACGAGTTTACTTCAGTACTTGCTAGAGACTATTTTACCTAGTCCCAGAGTGAGATATTACGTTACCTTATGGGTTGTTTGGAGTGGGAGTAAGAAAGTGTGTGCCCCTTGGCACAAGAAACTTGTTTCTCGTCCTAGATTCACAGCTGTCTGAATTGTACAATTGTGTCGGTGATGTGAGACACGGGCCCACACAACATCAATTAAAGTCACCAAACGAAAAGTTGAACCGGGCAAGAAGGGAAGTGAAAAGACAAAGTTTATGTAATGATCTTCTTACCATGTTCTGCCGTATTGAAGGAGAAGGTGTGGTTCGAGCCGAGCTAGAATCACAACTGGTGGCGGGTCGGTACGAAGGAAGCAGCGGTGGAGGGGAGGGGAAGTTGCGCATGCAGCACAGAGCACAAGAGAAGGGGAAGGAAGGAGAAGCATTGGCTTGAGGCTTGAAACTGTGCGATCGAAAACATGTCCACAATATGGTGTCCTGTCTGGATGGTAGGGACATGTGGCACAAAATCAAATAATTACTATGGATATACACCCTTGCAGAAAATTTTGTGTCAAAGAAAACCAGACAATACATGCAGATAAACAGAAAAATAAATAACCAATAGCATCCTTGTTTGTCTGCATGTATTATCCGGTTTTATGTTTCAAACCATTGGCTGCATTTATGTAGGGCTATGTCCAAAATACTTCTTCGATTTGTAATATTTGCATGAAAAATTCGTGCCTCAGAAAACACTGATAACATTGTAAACACACTAACAACATATTTTGTGTGCTCTATTTTTGCAAGTTTATTAAATATGTTTATAATAAAATAAAAATTAGAACTGAAAGTTACAACTCTTACAAACATTTTGATGGCAAGAAATTTACAGTTAATACCAAACTTATGGCTTCTCACATTTGACAAATTAAATGTACTAACTTCATGTACTACATGAATAAAATATTTGTGAAAAAATTCTTACCTCACGTAATAGAGATTCCATAGTTTAAGAATGTATTTTGCATACTCTAAGCCTGCATGTTGACTTAAAATAATTAAATAAAAATTACAACTGACAGTTACAACTTAAGTAATTCATTTCAATTGATATCAAAGATTTAGAGTAATACCAAATGTATGGTTTGTAACATTGGGACATTAAATTTACAATTTCATGTAGCACACAACTAAATTATGTGTGGGGAAAATTCTTATTCCATAAAAAACATATTCTATGATTACATACTACCTATAATTAAAAAAGCACAGTACATTACAACAAAATTATATAAAAAAATTATTTGGAAAATATAATTACATGAGTATTGTAGAGGTATTCACTGAGAGATCCTGTGAAGTGTGCTTGTGGCTGTGCCCATTGTAAAGCAGTACTTTGATCTGCTTTTCCTAACTCTACAAGCTCCTAGCTCACCTCCCACCCGCCGGTCCAAGGGTTCCTCTTCTATAAGTTAAGTTCTTCCACCTTGACATGTCACCCCTCCTATTTACAAGCAGTAAATTGCTCTAAAAATAGAATTCCGACCACCCTTTCTATTGTCCCTTCTTTCCGATAGGTGACTGTGTGTTACAAATTAAAGTTGATGAAAACAAGAAAGAAAGAAAAAAGGCAGGCTGCAAGTTAGCTTTCTAATGTTACAAAAAACTGCGGTCTCATTTAAAAAGCAGTTAGCTGTATTTTCACACATCGGGACTAAAGGAGTGAAGTGCACGTAAAAAAATATTCAACACGTTATCATCCTTCCTAATCAGAAGGAAGCATTGTGCGGAGGCGGGACTAAGAGAGAGAAGTGCACGTAAAAAAACCGATGCCAGACATGCTGTCAACATTTCGCATCAGCAGGAAGCGTCGGGCAGTAAACAACTCTGAATAGATTGCAGATAAAAGGGGCGTAAGTGAAACAGCGGACCCAAAATGTTGGCTATTAATGGCTTTCTTCCTCAAGAAGATTGCACCGTGTTGTCCGGTAAAAGGCACCAGACGCGTCTTCATGCTGGCCGGTCCGCACTACTCCAATCATGTAGGCCTCATTTTAACTCGTTCATAACGTGACCATTTCTTCTAAAATAAAGAAAAAGATTTTGTCGGTTTATAGTAAACATGGAAAAATTATGACTACAAAATCTTGTTAATCCATTCATGTGAGTCTCTCAATGAAAATCTTTTAAAATTATCCCGCATAAGACGTTTACATTTTACGGTCCATTACATGTACGCTATTATTTCCCGTAAAGTAGTTTATAAACAAATCCGATTCACGCTTAAAACGTTACAACTCTCCAGACGCCGTTACGTTATCAACAGAGCATCATCAACCAGCGAGCGTGATTCATCGTGTCCGGCTTGGGCATGGATGTTGTGTTGTTCTTTTACCACCCATATCGGCCCTTGAAAACATTGTTGTTAAAGTGGCGTAAAACCTTCTCACCAATTTTTCTACATCGCAATTCAAAGCAATGATTTTTAATTAGTATTTTTAATGTCCGGGACAATTTGTTTTGCAACCGTGAATTCATTGTACATACCAGAACAAAATAATTTTCCGTTCATGTGTCATTATAACCCGTAGTTACCGTCATTTCACAAGCGCCATTCTGAAATGTTTGTTTACGACACACGTGCGTGCCTCGCTCGCCAGGCGAAGAGGGAGGAAAGATAAAGAAGTGAGAGGTCGGCCTGATGCGTTGCATCTTTACTCGTGCGTCGCGGTCGCGCGCCTCGCTAGCATTTTATCACGCGGAACTTACCAGATATTTACTGTGGGATTATTAAAGGCTAAGTAGCGATGAACGACTACGTTATAAAGTTTAATACTGTTCTGAAACATAATGTGATGAATTTAAATCCAGCAGAAACGATTTTTTATGTCTTTTAACCAAGAAATAATTAATTAAAAATTATTAAAAATTTTTTAAAAATTCTGTCCGAGTTATCCGAAGTCCGGGACATCGAGGTCCGAGTTATCGAGGGTTCACTGTAGTTGTATGGACTCTTATAGTCGTATGGGTTTAATATATATTCAGGGGTACATTACCAATTATGTTTATAATCTTCTCATTTAAGTAACAAAATTACTTCAGTTAAACTATAATTTCAATATAGCATACAAAACCTATATGACTTCAGTAACTAAAATTTGAACAAAGTTTGGAACCAATATTGATTCCATTATAGCTGATGTATTTATTACAGTAAACACTAATTTTTAGACAGATAAACTTTATATAAAAGTTATTTTATGCTAGTGTATTATATATATCGAACAGTAGTTGAGCAGTTACACCACAGAAAACTTAAGTATTTAAATGAGGGTTAAACCTAGCCAGAACCATATAACCTTTTCATGAACATGTCACCCGAAGTAAAAAAAGGTGTTTATCAGTTTTGAAAATTGTTTAAAATACTATGCATACTTTTTAGTTGAAAAAGGTAACATGCAGTTCACAAGCATATAAAGAGCCCAGCACTTCACTCATTCGTCGGTTCGATTATACATGACAACTTATGTATTTACTACTTGCATCACAAAAATTTAACCACATTCCCAGTTACAACTGAACATTCCTTCTTACTCTTCTAAAAAACAACTACCATAAACAAAATATCAGGTTATAATTATGAAATCCTGTCAATTAACTTTAAATGTGCTTATGAGTCAGGTAAATAAAAATTGCAAACGGCTACAAAATTTCTACAGTGCATTTGCTAACACTATTGCAGGTGTAAACATCCATCCAACATGTTCACAAAATTACCTACCAATACAACCACGAAAATATGCATATTGTTTACGCATTAAGCATGCAAATACAGGTGTCTGGAAAAAATATACCTTCTTCAGAAAAACCTTCTTGACTTACTCAACTCCATGAGGTTATGTCAAAGTACTGTTTACAAAAAAATTAGTATAGGAACCTCAAGTTTTTGTAAAACAAAATGTTTTAGTAGAATATATAGTTATTTATATTATATTACGGAAATATTTCAGAGCATTAACATTTCCTAACATTTAGTAAAGTCAGAACTTTGAGTGTCAAGTATACATTTTTTTTGTAACATTAGTACAGTACATCAGATGGAGAATCTTTGTGTGTGAAAAAGCACCATTCCATTTTGAATGTATTAAGATGTAATGTCATGACTCCTTCGCTTTATAAAATTTTCTCTGTGTGTATATACATACACATGTACAGAAACACTCAATCTAACGACATAGCACGGTGGCTGATAATTACGTTGTTAGATTTGAGGTAATTAATTTCAAAACTCACCCCGTATTTTTTCTCTAAAAAAAACTTTCCAAAAAAATTTTAAGTGTGTTTTTCCTTTAAGTTAACAAGTTACCGACTTAAAATAAACACACACATACATATGCATACATATACTTGGACACACACATATATATACACATATACATATATACATGCACATATACATATACACACACATATACCTTTGTGTGTGTGTGCGTGCGCACATACGTGGTAAGTGCATGTGCATGCAAGTGTGTATGTGCGCATATGACAAAAAAAATTTATAATCTTTAAGAATGAAATTATACCCTACATGCAATAGCTTTTCGATCTTGACAAATAACTAGAGTGCAGCGTACCAGCACGTGCATCTAGATCCAAATTTTGTCACTACATGACCTGGTGATTTAACAATCATCTAGTTACCCAGTCTCCACAGGGCACACATTTCATCCCTTCATGACTCAGCAACTGAATGAGCACATATGCACAAAGCACTGTGGAAGACAGTATGGTAAATAGTTGGAGATAGTGTTTCATGCCTCCCGTCAGATTGCACTAACGTGCAGCATGCTGTACCACATTTAATTACAGACAGCTTAGTGATTTACACTCTGTTTACAGAGCATTGTTCAAGAATGTATTATTATTTAATTTGTAAACATTTTCAGATAAAATTATTGTTGCTGAAGTATGTTTTGCCAAAAGTAATATAAAGATAAAACTCAAGAGCTGCATATTTTTAACAAAGAGTAATGAGTGTGGTGTACACATAGCCGTAGACTGGCGAGTCACAAACATATTTTAATTCAGATATTATTGATTTGTCTTCAAGTCACTTTATTCCTGTGGTCTCACAAAGATAATTTTATCACTTTATAATGCAATTTTGATTGCTTAATTTTACTGTTTGTAACATTGCAGGCTTAATGTGTATCAGTCTATTTAAAGGAGCTTTTTAAATGTAATTTTTTTGTATTTCAGTTTCGAAGGTGATAGTATATTGTGGGAAGGAATCTTGTATTTTTTTAAATTGATATACATGCATATATAAAAGTTTTAAATTTCAGTTAGCATATTATAAATATAGTTACAGTCACATGGCTGAAGGGCTTTGGCAGCATAGTTTTGTTTAAAAAAAGGTACTCAATCTACACAATATTTGGATGGATGGTAGACGCTTCAAGTACGTTTGCATTTTTTTTTGTTTGTCCTTCTTGCCCTCTGCTATATTAGGAAAAGTTTCGGAGCCTGGAAAACCATTGGCTGACACTTTAGTTGTCTGTTAGTGTTGGCTAATGGTGGGGGCCTATAAGATGGACTTGTATGCCTTAGTTATTAGGCAAAAAATTAGGGCCAAAGCTGTGATTGGCTACCTGAGGAAAGCACAATAGCGGTCACAGGTTCGGGAGTACAAACCATTGTCAAGCAGGAGAAAACGTCACACCATGGCCGAGAGTAAAAGAATTCAATGAGTTGGCTGACCTCTAACAGATTGCTGTTTAATTCATCATAACAGACCCGCTAGCAAGGACATAGTTGGATGGTCTGTAACTAAATGGTTTCAGTAATGTGGGTACGAGTTTATCTGAGAGAGATAACAATAAACACCAACGTGACATGCGATATTCTTGATACTTGGTATTACAGTAGAGCCCCGATTTAATGAACACGAGAATACCGAAAACAGCGATTAAACTAATACTGAAAACAACGATTTAACTAAAGGATTTTCAGGAACCTTCCAAATATAACAAAAAAAAATGTATGAAATAACAAAGTGACTTTGACAAAATGGAATATTAATTGTAATTTAAGTCATTTAAAAATACTAGCACCGACCGCAGTATATTCTTATTTCTCAGTAGAAAAGCTTAAACCATCCGCCGAGAAACAAGAAAAATTCGTTAAAATTAATTGAAAACTTTCGCCGCAGGAATGATTTCTCACGGGTGCGGGCAAGCGAGCGCCGCTATGTTGCTTAACAAGTGCGCGCATAGATCCTCATCCTGGCTGCTAGCGAGTGAACGAGCATCTAGGGACCCAGTCTCCACAGCGCAGCGGTGGACAGCGCAAGAACCAATTCATAGATAGTGCTTCACATCTGCGTTAGAATGGGCTGCATGGCAGCGTGCTCTCTTCATTAATTCTATTACCAATAGAATGTAGTGGTGTGCAGCGTGATTATTCAATAAAAACTTACGTAACATTATTTATGCAGACTTTTTACAACAAATTTACTACCGTAAACTTAAATCATTTGTTTCTCCGATGCTAAAAAACGCTCAAGTGCAAAGTATTTTTAGCTAGCAAAACAACAAGTTTGTTTCACGAGCGCGGCTGCATACAAGCTATAATGGCGGCCGCCACGCACATAATTGTTATTTTACCGTTGTCTCGCAAACTTTTAATCCAGTTTTCCTTACAGTTTTATTTTTTACAATTTTTCGTGGGAATTTCCTTAATTCTGTTGGTGGAGCTGGCGGAAGAGAGACAAAAAGATTGACGGCTCGGTGGTGTTAATCATCACGTCTCACGTGTGGATGGCGCATGCAAGGACGGCCTAATTCACCATGCGCACGCTCGCCGAGCGTTACACTAAAAGTTTTTAAAGTTTTTTCGCTGATTTTTTTTCTTTTCACGGTTGTGTCTTACCTGTTGACGGTAAATGCGTTTTGTTATTGTTTTGAGCCAATATACTTTTTTAAAATTACCTTAAATTTTATTTTTATTTCTGTGGACTCGCGAGCATATTTTTACCAGTTTTTGTTACTGTTCTTGTGTTATTTTAACCTAGTATTTTTGTGAATGTATTTTATTTAAATTTTTATCATGGTTTTATTCATATTTACCACTACAATTTTTTATTTTTTGTTGTGGAGTGGGAAGGAAAAGGTAGCAGAATGCAGCTGACTCTGACAGTGTAACTCAGTGATACCATCCCAGCACCACACTGAAATGTTTGTGTAACATGTCTGCAGAAAAGAAGTAGTATCAGCCTGCTGGGTTGCAACATTCTCACTTGCTCATGTTGTCACCAACATTTAACAGTAGGAACTCGCTGATATTTTATGTTAAGATTATTAAAGGTTAAGTAGCGATGAGTAACTACATTATAAATTGGAATACTGTTCTAAAAATATTTCATGTTTGTTTTAATACAGCACACACAATTTTCATATGTCTTTTAAGCATAAAAATTATTTAACTTAAATTAATTTTATTATTATAAATTTTTTTAAGAGTTATCCTAAGTGCGAGATATCAAAGTATGAGTTGTCCAGAGTTCACTGTATTTAGAAAGATAAACCTTGCTCATTATTAACACTACAAACCAAGACACAAAATTATTACAGTATTACTTCACATAAATCAACATCAACAGAAATGTTTTGTAAATCCACACTATGTTTGTGAATTACTGAAAATAGCAGATAAAGTATCAACAAAATTATAAATACTTACAACAAGTTTAAAGAAAGGATGACACAATGCTTCTTTTATAGTGAGTCTTCTTTTTGGCTCAACAATTAGGAGCTTACGAATCAAGTCTTTTGGAGCATCTGTTATGGAATATGGAAAGAAAAAAAACATTACAAACAATGACACCATTTATTACACTACAGGAGTACACATGTCTGAAGATGTAGTATATTAATAAAAGCATATATACTATCAGCCTTAAGTAAGAAACAATCTAAAAATTCAAGAGTCACGCTTTCACAGAAACTAACCACTAACAAGACTCTTTTTGTCTAATATGTTGGTTAAGATTGTAATGACACACAAATTAGTATGATGTATGATGTACTATGTGGAAATTATACTCTATCCATTCCAAGGTTGCAGCTTGTGTCACTCCGCTTGTTCCCGCGCTTGAACGACATTGGCTGTGCAACAAACCGCAGCACCACCTCCGCTTGTCTCGCGAGCTGTCGACTGGCGAGAAGTGGAGAAACGGAATCGCGCCTCGCTGTGGAGGAAATGGAACCACGATGGATGTGGCGTCGTCGCGTAAGTCGTAGTTAATCCAGTCCATGCACATATAGTATTTCATGCGCACAGAGTGATATTATATTACAGAGGATTAAAAAATGCAACTAAACAATAAAATTATCTATCCCGAACTAAAACACAGAAATTTAGTGTAGGACCTATTTCCTGTCACAAAGACACTGTTAACTAACCAGCCAACCAATTGTCGAGAGCTCACCTGTGACAGTGTTTATTTCTGCTGCAACCTTGGAATGGATACAATATTCTTACTACATATGCCCTATATAACATAATAGACTCTTGTACTCAGCCATTACACATTCCATATTACCCATACCTTCTCAGAACAAGTGTAGCCAACTTGCACCCGAGTGCCTTGTTTTTAAGCAATCCATTAATCATAACTCTTCTGTCGTGAGATTGAATACAGAAAATATTTCATTCGAAAGTGATTTCCTCGGCTACAAGTTCTCTCTTGCTGCATCTACAAAGCATATTTTGTTAATTTGAATTATAATATATGTTGCACATTAAGCCAACATTATGAAGAAAAAATAGGCCTATGAGATCACTCCCATCCGTATGTCCCTCTCTCTCTCTCTCTCTCTGTGTGCGTGCATTAATGAGTGTGAGAGTGAGTGAGTGTGTGAGTTTGTGAATGAGTGTTATGCCGCCTTGAGAGGCAAGTGTGCTGTGTCCAATGCTTTATACTCTCTCCCTTGGTGGTCAATTTGACTATTTGGAGAGAGAAAACTTTTCCCATTTCCCTGGGAGGCCTTAACAGTGTGCACTGAGGGTATAACTGGTTTCATTGGGTGGTGGTGATGGCGATTGATGATGTCGACTATGAGTGGAGGAGAAGCAAGCCAGGAGGAGAGGTGGGAGAGCTGGATGGTGGAGGCGGGCATTCTTATTTGGATCGTCAGATTGATCGGAAGTCGGGAATCACTCCGATGAAATAATCATGTGTGGTGACTTCTTAGATAATGGGTGGTGCGCCCGTTGGCGAATTTAAACAAGAACATCCAATGATATTGTCTCCTTGCTTCCCCCAAAGCAACTGGAAGATGCATCTGCCAAGTTTGATAAACCAATTTGGCTCATCACCCTCCAGGCGACTTATCAACGAACGATTTCTAAGGCCATATGGTCGTCTGTGTGGTATTTGACTTGTTGTGTATTGGCCGAATTCAAAGTAAGAAGAGTGTAAAAGTGGTCTTTGACATTTTGAGCGGTGATTTTAGAGAACAATCACGTTATCCGTACTATAGAATGTTGAACAATTAAATTGATGCCTCTCACATTACGAGAAAAATAGAGACTATATAGTTTGAAAGGGGTGGTCCTGCTTTCAATTTCTATGTTGGGTGAATGTGAAGAGTTTAAAGTGGACAATATAGGGACAATGTAACGAACAATTAGAGAACTCTTACGGTTTACGTAGGATGAAGTATTGTATTTGGCCTTTGGGGTATAGGTGTAGGATAAGGGAGAGTGTTTGATATTTTCTTGTTATGAGGAAGATGTAGTAAATTTAGTTAGGGGCAAAATTTTGAATCAAATGTATTTTGTGTACCGAATGGATTATGATGTTTTCCTCGTCTGCATTAAGTGATACCAATGTAAGTGTATTTATACGTTGTCCAGTTTCATTCATACTGACGTTGTGTACAACTGCGCTACTCTACTATGGGTTTGAGTCCCATACAGGTGTGGAGGCCATTATCCTGGTAAAGTTTTTTTTTACTTTCTTTTGTGTGAATGACAAGAGAGGTGTACATTTTGAGATATAGGAAATATGGCGGGAAACTCAGTCATGGCATTTGTTTTTGCGCTGGGTAGGGAAGAATTAATAAAATATTTCAAAGATGCAGGTTGTAGTGTTGATAAGGATGGCGATACAACACTTTTATGGGTGCATGTTGTTTCGTATGTGGGTTCGTTCAGACATATAAAAAATGCCATTGAGGTGGAAGTCCCTGAATATGTTCAGGGTGCTACGACAAATGCAGAGCAAAGTTTGTTTTGCAAAGTTTAATATCAGTGCCGAAGTTGGGAGTTCTAGAACCGGAAGTATTGAACTTTATTTTGGCTTTAGATGAATTGTGGTTATGTAAACCAGTAAAGGAAAAGTATTTTACGCAATATCTCGCCTTGAAGGTCAACAGCGAGGCTGCTACCATATTGTCTGAAATACTGGGGCAGGGCGACGGGTGTACATACCAAAGGTATAAACACGTGTTGTTGAATCGGGTGTCTAATGACACTTGGTGTACATACAAGCGCAAGTTTGTAAAACGCTGTCAGAGACCATAAGAGTTGATGTTGACGTATAAAGAGAGTATTAGGAAAAACGTGACGATCCTAGATCTGCAGTACACTGAGGAGAAGCTAATTTAGACAGTAATGGAAAGGCAAGACCCATGTACGAAATTGCATCAAGGGACTTAAGATATGCCTACAACGACTGCACAGTTATATGAGTTTGCGCGTACTGTGGAGAAGGGTAAAGCAGAACAAATCGGTATCATTGAGATTTGAAAGGGGAGAGAACCAGTTGAGAAACGTACAGACTACAACCTAGGAATAAGTTGGCGGATGAGGCGTTGTTCGGGGTGAGATTGTGGAAGTCCAGGGATGAATTCAATTTGGGTACAAAAGAAGGTGGGAACAACAAGCTCGCCGATTCAAAAATAGAAAATGTTAGGCGGAGAAGTTTTGATGGAACGGGAGCTGTAGTAATTGTTCCAACTTTTGACAACAGACAAGCAATTGTAAACAAAGGCTGGTATCTTGGGAACTGAGGAGGTGGTTTTAGTGCCGGAATAAAGGACATTATCGGGCGGAATGTCCCAAGCTCGCTAATCGTAGGAGTTCGGAAAACTAAGTCTGCCTTCTTCATTGCAGGGTGGAAGCAGGAGTATTAATTTGAATGTCCCCGAGAGTTTAAAGGTTAAGGGTGTTGCATCCCAGCCAGGTCCATGTGTAGTATGGTCTTCTTGGTATGGGGTGCGAGGTTCGGCAATGATAGATACCGGAGCTACTAGCTCCTTTATAAAGGCTTCCTTTTTTGATGAACTTCAACGGATTAATACCCCTTCTCCGCCACAAAGTTTGAGAGAGAAAATGAGTTGAAGGCCAAGTTGGCCGATGGTAGGGGAGTCGTGTGCACGTGTCAAGCTGTGCTACACATTAAGTTGGGCGCCGTTTCTTGGAATTTCAGGTTCTTCGATAAAGCTTTTTTTAGCCTACTATTAGTTTCTTCATGCATTTTTTCCCAAAGTATTCTTTTTCATTTTACACATTCTCTTCACTTCTTTTTTGGATTCTTCATCTGCTTCTTTTCAACCTTTATCTTCTCAGTCTCTTCTTCGTTC
Organism: Medauroidea extradentata; assembly: GCA_003012365.1. Classification (NCBI taxonomy): domain Eukaryota; kingdom Metazoa; phylum Arthropoda; class Insecta; order Phasmatodea; family Phasmatidae; genus Medauroidea; species Medauroidea extradentata. The sequence goes on along the minus strand of PNEQ01062519.1, from coordinate 685 downwards.
TTCTTCTCCTCCAGGTAAAGTTTGCAAATCTTGTGGGCATTAACAGCAGAATTAATAATCTGTCTAGTAATGGGAATATTTACAGGATTGTTGCCAAACACTCTAAGTCCATCAATGGAGTTTAGCCTGGTATTGAGAGTTCTTTCAATAATCTGAGCGGGCTCCCGCCGGGTTTTGAGTATTTTGAGTTTTTCTATTTCCTTTTAGGGGGGTTTCTTCTTCAATTTTGAGTTTCGGGGGAAGTCTTTTCACCCTTCCTTCTTGTGAGTGACTTGTGGATAGCGTGAAGGAAATTGTTTAGGAGTTGGGTTGCCCTGGTTGACGGTGCTGGCTTCCCCCCGCCCACCCCGCTCCTCTCTTCCACTGGCCATGGAGGAGAGCGGCCTGGGTTGGGGGGGGGAGGCTAGTTCCGCCGACCGGCGGTAGGGGCGCGCGGGTGGAGGCGAGCGCTGCTCGCATCGGGGAGAAGGCATTCTGAGGCCAGCCTTCGATGGGAGAGGTGCTTGTACCGAAGAGTTGTCACGAAGGGTCGTGGTATCCTGTTGGTCGCCGATGTGCGTAAGACGCAACACGAAACTTGAGTGGGTTCGTCTTGCAAGCGTACGTGTGTACTTCCTATACTGCCCGAGGTGGTTGGTGAGTTAAATAGACAGGTTGATTTAGCTGGTGCAGAAGAGGCCCTAAC
>PNEQ01062507.1:0-24359 GCA_003012365.1 Medauroidea extradentata | reverse complement strand
TGTACGAGAGAAATTTCCCCGACTGTTATATTAAACTCATTGCCTCTTACTTAGATAGGCGCTCTTTTGCCGTTACTATTGACGGAGCGACCTCAGATTTTAAAGAAATTAGGGCAGGAGTACCCCAAGGCAGCATACTAGGCCCAGTTTTATATAACTTATATACTAGCGATATTCCGCGGCCCCCTAATTGGAACATAAACCTAGGTGTATATGCCGACGATACAGTAATATACACGCGATCTAGAAGTGCCGAGATCGCATCTCGGCGAGCCCAGGAAATGCTCAATCAGCTAGAAAATTATTTCCGCCTGTGGCGAATTAAAATTAATGTAGGCAAATGCGAAGCTGTGGTTTACACACGCCGACACATTCCTGCCAATCTTCCTCGCCTCACACTATTTAACGAGGAAATACCATATAAAAATGAAGTTAAATTTTTAGGCGTAATTCTGGATAAAAGGCTGACATTGCGAAGTCATGTTGAGAGCAAGAGAAACCTTGCTTATGCTCGCATGTCGGCACTTTATCCAATGACAAATCGCAACTCCGGCCTTAAGCTGAAAAATGGACTTTTAATTTGTAATACAATGATCCGCCCTATTTTAACATATGCAGCTCCTGCGTGGGCTTATTGCGCGAAATCGCACACTCGTAAACTACAAGTGTTGCAAAATAAATGTCTTAGAATTGCGGCAGATGCACCTCGGTACACACCTATAAGATACTTGCATGCAGAGCTTAAACAAGAGCTGCTGCAAGACGTCTTCCGTAAAATGGCAGAGCAATTTTATGCTACTAGCCAAAATAATTTAAATCCGTTAATTGCAAGCCTTGGGGATTACGATCCTGAAGAAAATCAGCGTTATAAGCGACCAAAATCGCTTCTAGCGCATAGACCCCCTTAGTATTTCTCGGTCCGGAACCAGCGGGCTCTGTGATTGGCCGGGACTCCGGCCACTCGCGGGGCTCCTGCCCCGCGACCCGCGCCCCCCCCCCCCCCCCCCCCCCCCCCCCCCCCCCCCCCCCCCCCCCCCCCCCCCCCCGCGACCTACTCGCGGTTTTCTAAACACTCGCGAGGTCCGGAACATGAAATACACTGTCTCGCGACTCGCCCTAGCGCCTGCGCAGCTAATAGATATTAATTAGCTGGTAATTTAGTTAATAGTAATCCCCAAAAATTAAATACGCTATAATTTATCAGGTATAGTTATAAGTCACCCACACACCTCCCCTCTAGGCATCAGGTTTGGCACGGCCCGCTTTAGGAGCTTTCTGCCTGTGCTGACGAGGGCTGACATCACCACCTGTCATGCTGCCCGGGCCCGTCTGGAAGCCTTCAGCCCCAGTACCGGTCAGAGTATGCATGGCAGGAGCCGCACAAATACACAAAACAATTACAAGTTACACTCACAAGGGAAACCTGGGGTAACACGTAAGCTAATACTTCTCAAGATTTCAAGATTTTCTCCACGAAAACAACACTGCGAAGCACTATGTATTTCACAGCATATGGTATAATATACACTGTACAGCCTATGGCTCAGTGGCAGCACCGCTGTTGAAATTACATTGCGATATTTTACTAATTAGGTAATTATTATTTTACTGTACACTCACAATTTAACACGTTTAAATTATAGAAATTGCTAGCTGTAAGTTAGCTGTGGTGTTTTCTGTCGGTCCGGAACGGCGGAGGCCTGTGATTGGCTGAAGCTGTGATTGGCCGGCAGGATCACTAACGGCCAATCAGAGGGCTCCTGCTTGCACAGATGATTCTGTGCTAAGCACGAGTCCTAAAAACGTAATATTTAAGTAATTTAACGTAATATTTTAGTCATATTAACATATTATTTTAGTCGTTTATATATTTTAAATTAATGCTAGCTCATCAGGCTTGCCTGTGAGCTAGTTAAGTGTTCTAATTTATGTCTTTTTAAGTATGTTTCAGGTATCTACTGGAGACACGGGAGGACGAGGCGTCTTTAAAACCTCGTCCTCCACCAGGGTACTGTGCTCACCCACAGTGCCCTGGTTAAAACCAGCGCCCTCCCTAAATGAAAATAAAAGGACAATAAAGAAAATAAATACAGTTCCCGCCCCCCGAGCCCCACTCTTCTTAGATTATGGCTTAGCTATAGGTACACTTAGGGAGGTAGACATGGCCGCAATTGGGGCCATGTCTGCCCAATCCCTCTCTGCCGCGATGCATGCCTCCTCTGCATGAAACTTCCACCTTGTAGGCGTATGGGGCTCAGCCCTGAGACGCACTTAGTCCCGCTTCTTCCCCGGGCCTCACACATAACTTAGTAGTTAGGGTAGGTTAGGAAAAAAAAAACATCTGCCAGTTGGTCTCCGACTACCTGATGATGGCAGCTGCAACGACTGCCGAAACGTCGCAAGACAATCTTCAGACGCGGCTCACACCCACAAGCCAAGAAAATGCAGACAACGGCCGCGAAAGCCTGCGATCTATTTTAATCTAATCTAACTTAACAAAAAATTCCATAAGACAACTACATAGAAACAGCTTGAAATGAAATCAATAGTTTGGCTGGTACACAATTAGTAGCTATTCTTGATATTTTCCTAATAAATGCACTGTTACTCATTCTTCTAAACTGAGCTCCTTTTGTTAGCACAATGTGAGATTATTTAACTTAGATCACTTTAATATTTTTAATGGGCAATGGTAATTATCAGTTATTGGCTTTATTTATTTCATTTTCCCATTTTTTCATAGATGATAAAGCATGCCAATTCTTAGCTGATTGTGAGCTTGCAACTACTGTAATTGAAGTTTGGTTGGTACACAATTAGTAGCTATTCTTGATATTTTCCTAATAAATGCACTGTTACTCATTCTTCTAAACTGAGCCCCTTTTGTTAGCACAATGTGAGATTATTTAACTTAGATCACTTTACTATTTTTAATGGGCAATGGTAATTATCAGTTATTGGCTTTATTTATTACATTTTCCCATTTTTTCATAGATGATAAAGCATGCCAATTCTTAGCTGATTGTGAGCTTGCAACTACTGTAATTGAACTATCTGAAGTATATGTGTATATGCATGTTTCTAAATTATTTACAAATATCTTGTCAATCTATATTAATGTAACGTGTTTTCACAATAATTAAGTTTTTAAATTTTATTACCTTACTGTAACTATCTGTGCTTTATGCTAAAGTGTGAATTTATTGGTGGCAATATTTACTACCTATTAATGTAAATGATGTATTATTTTTTAAGGTCGTTTTAAAAACCTTATTTTACTATACTGTCTGTAGGTAACACCATGTGCTGCAATCTTGCCCTATTCCCCGTATGTTTACTAACCTTACATAATAGATAAATTGTATCTATTGACATAGTAGGCCTACTCAAACTCTGTTCAGAAGTTATAGGAAACTCCTAACACGACCAAAATAAAGTATGAGAAATAAATATTTAACTGGTGTTAGAACTGAATATGGCAAAATGTCAATTAGTGCCGTGATTTTAAGTTGTTAAATTCAATAAATACTAGCCTGAACAACTCTTATAAAAAATTTCTTAAGAACATTTTAACTTGCCTACCAGTTAGTAGTAAACTAAAACGAAACGAAACTATTCACTTATTTTTTAATTCGGTTGGCTTATATAAAATTCCAGATTTTTATGTCTGCGTCACTCCCGGAAAGTAATGTATCGGTAGACTCAAAATCCATATGTGTTTTGTCCAATTCTAGCATCGCTGACTAAGCGGTCTCAATTGGTTTACCGGTACTGAAAATTGTTCCAAAAAATAATTTACACACAATTCTAGCATCGCCGACTAAACGGTCTCAATTGGTCTACCGGTACTGAAAATTGTTCCAAACAATAATTTATGCTCTAAATACTAAAAAAGGTGTCGTGGCGTGACTAGGTCAAGACAAGGGACTTTAATTTTGCTTGTTTTATCAATAGCACTTACATGTTAAACATTCACCTAACCTCTACAAAATGTCTAGCTTGGTACCTGTACAAGCCGAAGTATGTTTAATACGTTTATAGTATTACTTCTTAAATGTAAACATTAAATGCATATTACCTTGTGCAAGCTGGCATTTCCATTATATATTGAAGGTAATCCAAACGATGCAGTAATATAAATTCACATTCTTGCTCATAGAACTCCTGCATGCGCACAGTATTCAATTATCGAAGTTCGATTGTTTTCGTCACGTGAGAATTGGTGGGTTCCGATAGGCGCTCAAGGTCACAAGCTATTTGCATCATAAGAGAAAGCAAACGTTAGTCTTGGACTGTGTTTCTGTAATCTCTTACAGCGAATGTAACAGATATATCTGGGTTAATGTGAGAAAGATAAGCGGCCATCCCCTTTCTGTATTCCCTTCTGTGTAATAATGCAGTAATTTCTGGTGCCGAACACATTTGCAACTTTGGGTTAGAGAATTTATCAGCATTCAAGCAGCGACTGATACCCACCCTCATTCGAGGCATTAAAGGCACGCCATTAAAAGAAGGGTTTGGACTTAGGACTTTCGCAAGGAGAGGTCCATAATCAATCATTCTCTCTATGTGAGCTCGAGAGATCACTATCCCATTCGAAACACTTCTGCTGGCTCTGATGGTAGTCATTATGCAATTATACGAAACCTGTCACATTAAGGTAAAACAAATTACTAGGACTTTTTAATTTCGTCTGGCAATCTAGGTGATTCTCTTCTCAATGGGTTCTCATCCCTTGTATCAGTTTTAAAGTCTGGGAAGGATAAGGGAGATGTTTCCAGTTATACAACGATTTCGATGACTAGCTGTCTTTGCAAAACAATGGAGAGAATGACAAATGCTTTCGCATAATACTAATCAGTCTTTCATTCAGTTATGTTTTACCACTACTAAATAGCAGATAATATATTCTTGTAATTTTCTTGGATACTGATCCAGCTACTTGATGGTGTTTTATTGGAACAGTTAAAAGTGTGATGAAATTAAGTCCCTCTGTTTGTACTATCTAAATTTTTAGTATTGCTCAAATACTCGTGTTCTGTGGGTATCTATGAATTTCTGACAGCAATGTTTTTCGGTCACTATTTTGCTGAACGTGGAATTCCTTCGTCTTCCTTGTTGGAATCTCATTCTCTAAACTAGATGTGTAACCTTCATCAATTGCTCTTAATCGTTTTTGTGTTTTTTTTACTCCTTTTCGTTCTTCCTTTTTCCAGTTTTACCAACAATATTTTCATCGCTTGCAGCTGAATCTTCAGAAGTGATGCCATTATTTACATTATATGTAGACTCTACGAGAGTTGCATTTTCTACCCTCATCACTTTATCAGATACCTCGGTTTCCAAAGCAGTGTGATTTACATCATAATTACAGAGTAAGAGGTTTACATTTTCAATAATATTACAGAGCTCACTTACCATCATATTTGGATCCACTTCCACCTCTGTACCAAATTCCAAAACATTTATTTCCACATTTACTCACTCAACCACCTCCGACACATCTGGCTTTGCATTCCTAACATCAATCACTTCTGAAAAATTTGCTTCTGTAGATGTATCTTCTATTTTACATCTACAAATCTTTGGCTGTCCTTTGCTCAGCAAACATGTTGCATTTGGTGCCTTCAGTGGGGCAAATTTTACTTTGCATCTGGTGCCTTCAGTGGGGACAATAAATATTGTGGCTGGAGAAGTTAATTTAAAATTGAACTTCCCCACATCTTCCCTTAATAATGGGAGGTGGAAGCACACATACATCGTCACTGTTATCCACTTAGCTGCTGTCTTATGATGGTGGTGGCTTCATTAGTTGAATGCTTTCTCGCATATTTGATGATGGGTCACCATGTTCAAAATTTATTAATTCACCAACAAAATGTTTTACATTCCTTTTCCCCGAGCATTTCTCAATTACTTAATCTCCGGCGGTGACTTCATCTGCTGTTTTAGAAACCTCGTTATCAAACACATTTTCCAAATACTCTTCGAAATACTGACACTCATCTGAATCTCTCTGAGAAAATTCATCTTCAGTACACTCTGATTCTGATGAACTATTCCTAGACCTTTTTTGCCTTGTCTTGTATTAACCATATTTAACTTCTTAATGTTTTGTTTTTGAGCCTTTAATTTCTCAGTCTCTTCTATTCGATGTTTTTTCTCAAGAAGTCTCATGTAAATTTCATTAGCTGTTATGACTTCTGAGCCTACAGCTACATTCCTCTTCTTTTTTTTTCTGAGACCTTGTGGCTCCGATCAGTCTCCAGAAGCAACTCCTGAAAAGTATTCGCATGCATACTATCGTTAACTTCCCTTAAATTCGCTAAAGTGGTTTGGCGAGAACTGGATGGTTCTGGTGATGGCGATGAAGTATTTTCACTACTAGACGGTATTGTTTTGCAATGTAAGCCGGTTTGTGCTGTGAGATTTGGATGTTGAAGCACAAACCATGGAAGGAGGCATCACTTGTGAGATGGTAAAGTCATCGCGTTCAGAGATGTCTTGGTAGGCTGGATCCCTGTGTGGTGGCGGGGTTGAATCCCACCACAGCCAGCCCGTGCTTGTCGTAAGAGGCAATTAATCGGGATGCGGTCGGGACTTGAAATTTTTTCGGACCTTCATTTCGTGTTTTCTTCTTCTTCCCCTTTGACTTTATTGCCATCCTTTCTTCTTTCCATCTCACCAGGTACCATCGTATCTTTTCTTCACTTCTCCATCGTCTGATGCTGGGACGGTGTTCCTCTTTCTAATGAGGGCCTGTCCTGACTTCTGAGTGCTGCCTCCAAATTGTGTAACCCCAAGGGATGCCTTTGTTAGTCAAGGTTTCGTGTACCCTTCTCACTGGCCCAGCAGGCGAATCAAGGGCAGAGTCCATATCCACATACATGTACACCCATGTAGTACCACCTGGTGCCAACCTAACGGGAGGGGTTGTCAAGGTCGATCTGCCCTTGCACCTAAACTCGCTGGGAAGACGTGTTACCACTGTATGGAGGAGGCTGGCGTAATCGACCACAAGTCCCCTGAAATGGTACCCAAGGGTGTTCTGTATAGTGGGGAGCCTAGGATGTTTTCCCAGGTAGGAGAATAAAGCTGGCCTCGCTCAGGATGTACGATTTTTGTCCCTGGTTTGACCCGGTGTACGATTCGGTTTGCTACTGGGGCAGTAATTTGTGGTGAATAGCTGCGAAGTGTAGCTGCTCCTATGTACTGGTTAGATCTGTAGGAGGTAGGTCCCCTTACCAACCGCACAAACCACGAGGGGTTTGAACTGCTGGTTTATATTTTCTTCCCCCCCCCCCGAACAAAAAGGTTGAGTCCGACAGTTCTCAACTAGGGGGGGGGGGACTTTCACCATGGCTTCAAAAAGCACTCCACAGGGTGGTTCCCTCAAAAGCCGACCCAAACGACAATGCGAGGACAATGGAAATGATTTGGAAGATGATATGGATGATTCCCGACAAACGAAGTTGCCGACCCCGTTTTTTCTGTTGGTTAAAGTTCTCGGAAGGCACATATTCCAGCAAGTGCTGCCCTTTGAACTGAAGAAAGTCGTTAATGGTGCTGCTGGCGGCGCAGTCAAATATTGTAAAAAGAAGAAAGACCGAAAAGAGCTGCTGATCGATACATCAAATGAGGCCCAGTCGCGTGGGATGCTGGCCATTAAGGTGTTCAGCGGGACGACAAAGAAGTTCCCCGTTAAGGAAACAGTTACGTCGCATTGAATTCCAGCTAGGGTGTCATTTGGTGTCCCGATTTGATCGATGTGCCCGACTCAGAATTGTTGCATTAACTCCGAACCCAGTGTGTAACACATATCTGCCGTGTGACTAAAAAATCTGTTGGTGTAATTCTCCCTACTGCAACTCTGTTCGTGACATTTGATGTTCTGGTACTTCCTGCAGTGTTGAAAATAGGTTACCTGAATGTGCGTGTGAAGCAGTTTATTCTTTCTCTACTGCGATACTACAACTGCCATAAGTACGGCCATTCATCGGTAAATTGCAAGTCACCTGCTGTATGTCCGAAATGTGCTGAACCAGTTCATCCTGACAATGCATCGTGCACCAAACCTTTTAGTTGCGTCAACTATATAGGCCAGTAAAATAGGGATCGGATCTGGAAGTGATTTCCGGAAAGTTGGAAATCATCTTAAAACATTTATTTGGTGTTGAAAGCATATAATCTTAGTTTGCACCCCCACAGATGGTGTGCGTAACTTTTATGAGTAAAAAACCGTCGAAATTTTCGTTTTTTCCCGAAATTTTTTAGGTTTTTCGATTATAACTTCTGAACCGAGCTTCCTACACGAAATTCCAGTCTTACCAAAATTAAATAGCATTAAATTTTGCATCTAATGAGTGCTTCAACTGTAAAATTCGATCAATTTATAAGTTGGTAATCGATGGCAAAAAAGTATTATAACAATCCCATCAATTCACCAATCAGTCACAGTGAATACATACTACACAAAATAATTTGCAATTTAAAACTGCGACTGTTTATTAGATGTAAAGAAACCAAGACAGCTAATCCCAAACTGTACTTTTACTCTGTCAATCAAACATCTGCAATTTTCTAACCTGGGATGACTTTCCAAAGCTGTCGATTTGACAAACTTGTTTACAAGTTTATTTTCCTGGAGCATACGAAGCAACGATCTGGAGAAATAACATGATTATCTCCTACCTTCATACTGCAACTCAGCTGTGTCCTCCTTTGACGACCATGTAGCTAACAAATGCAGCCACGCACCCATGCCGACTAGCATGAACAGACTCTCACCCGCATGACGCTTACAGCAGCTAACAACCAAATCTTCCATGACACACAATAAACTTATTTTTCACAAAGGCAGAATATTTCACTCAACTGCCTGTCGGCTAAACCAACTTCCGCTCGAAGTCTGTAGTATGTAATGGAAAACAAAGGATCAGTTACTTTCCACACTGCTAAGCTTCTAAGGCAACACCAACTTGCACAATCGGAAAGTTATTTGCACCATGCGAAAGTGCTACAAGGTTAGCAACAACGTCCGCTTTCTATACTGCCAACCGAGTAGACTCGCGTCATTAAGAACTGCCTAATCAAACATCACTACAGGTGTCTACACAGCACGGATTACTTGCATCTATTTTTCGCGGCCACAGTTTTTCCCGCAATCTCGCATTGCTTGGAAACATGTTAACAATCCAACCCTAACATGAGCACGTAACTCCCACGACCGCCCATGGCTAAGACTCTACAGACCTCCTCGCCCACCCGCTGACCTTTCTCGCAGTGCGAGCAAAGAGCTTGACTACTCCAGATATGTTACTCCGCAAGCACAATACATCGTAGAACTTCATACACAAATATATGCCAACATGTAGTGATCTTTATCACTACAAACTCCCCCTTTAAAACAGCAGCTGCATTATGAAACACTTCCATTGAACACCGCCGAAAGAGTTCCACTTTTAGTAGGGTAATTCCCTTCTCACAAAACAAAACAAAAAAACTTGATAAATAAACCGTAAATTAACCGAAAACCTACCCTCAAAATCCCCAGAAGCCATAAACAATCAAAATTATTTACTAGGGACTCAAGAACAACAATAACACACTTAAACGCAAGGAAACCCACATGAAAGCTTGTCCTCCCGACTTACATCCGTTCAATTTTAGCTGTAAGGCTTTAAGGCAGTGATATGTGCCTTCTTTACTGATATGTTCCCTGATGGTTCACTCAAATTCACACTGCCAGGAGTGAAAAATGACAGAATCGAAATGGCTCTTAAGTATAAATAAGACAATTTGCCTGAACCAGAATCAGCCATTTAACTTTGGGTGATTTTTCTAACCAGTACAAGATCATCAATTTTGTAAGGGCAATCCACTCTGTCCATATTATACTTGGCAGCAACGCTCTTCTGCTGCCGCAGCAATGACTGATAAGAGTTCTTCCATAATTCTTCAAGATCACCATCATCCTCTCCCCCAGGGCAGTCCAGCTCTAACCCCCACTTACTCATTAAGGGAAAAGGTACTTCCCTACCAAACATTAACACTCCAGGGCATTTGCAAGTCGCCGAATGTGGAACATTATTCCGTGCAACATTTATTTATAAATGTAAATGTTCACTCCACTTACGCTGCTGATCATGATGAAATAGTGTAAGGGCACCCTTCAGAGATTTGTTTAAGTGTTTAACCAAATTAGGACAAGGATAATGAGGACTGGTATGGATAAGTTTAATACCCCAAGAAAAACACAAATATTTCATCCCTCCCTTAAAAGTACGATGCATTGCCACAGACCAGTGACCCAGGGCTACAAAACACCTTGAAAACATAATCCACTAGCCTAGTTCAAATTACCTCTCTCGCAAGGGTTCCACAAACAGAAAACGGGAAAATCAATCCACCATCACGAGGATGCAAGAATTTTTTTTTACTGGAATGAGGCAGTGGCCCAAAAATATCTATTTAAAGCTTTCCCAATCTCTTTTAGCAGGTTCTGAAGCATACAACCCCACCTTGGCAGACTGTGGCTGCTTCGCATGTTGACAGTCATCTTAGCTACCAACATGTTTCTGAATGTCTACCCTCATTCCTGGCCAAAAAAATCCCACTTAAGCCTCAACTCCATTTTTTTAATCCTCGTATGAGCTCCCGAGTGAGAATCGTGGTTATACCGTAACAACATCCACGAAAAAGCTTTGGTGCCCATGCTCTTTTCTTACCTCCGTTGTTCACCAAGTAGATGACATCCCGAACCAAACGATACTTGCCACCTTTTCCTCGCTCAATTTCCTTCAACAAGGCCCGCCCCTCAACATTATTCTCCTTGCCAATGCTTCAGGTTAACAAAGCTTTCCGGAATCAACTGTAAAACCCTACAGCTTTCCTTAGACTTTTCTTTTTCTCCCACCCTTTCAAACTCTCTTGGATCATACATCCTAGATAATGCACCCTAGATAATGCATCTGCTATCCCATTTTGTTTCCCTGGCACATGATGGATTGAGAACCTGAAACATGTAAGACGCATTATCGAACATCCAATTTTTCCCAGTTGTTTTGGGTGCGAAAACAACCAAGTCAGCGCCTGGTTATCAGTAAGCAGGTCGAATTCAGCAGGCTCAAGGTAACAGCTAAATTTTTCTACCCCAAAAATACAGGACAATGCCTCCTTTTCGTACGCACTGTAACACTGCTCAATTTTTGACAACGTATGATTAGCATAAGCTATGGGTCATCTATTCCCCTCTTCTCCCAGCAGCAGCAGTGCTCCTACTGCCAGACTACTGGCATCCACTTGAAGCACAAACCTCGAGTTAAAGTCAGGTAAACTCAGAATAGGAGGGTGAGAAGTAGCATGTTTTAAACACTTAAAACTTTCTTCCTGCTCGGTTCCCCAAATCAATTCAAACCCTTTCTTCTTAAGATGGTTCAATGACACGCAGAGCTAGGCATACCCCGGGATGAATTTAAATATTACCCCAACATGACAAGTAAACGCATCACTCCTGTCACGTTCTTAGGATGAGGAAAATTCACGATGGGACCTATCTTCTCAGAATCCATAAGAACCTTACCCTTTTTTACAACAAATCCAAGAAACCTTATTTGCCGTTTTGCCCAATGCACCTTGCCTGGATTCACAGTAAATCCAGCATTCTGCAAATTCACTAGAATTTTACACACATGCTAAAGGTGTTCGTCGAAGCTCCGCGAGTGCACGCTGATGTCATCTGGGCAGGAAATAAGAAATTTAAATTGAAAATCCGCAAACAGGTGTCCCAAAATCTTCGATAAACACTGCCCTCTGAAATTCACGCCAAAAGGAACCCTCTTCCAATCATAATGACCCAACTCCCTAGCAGATTGATGGGGATAAGAGTCCACATTCCTGAGACTTTCAAGTCTCCACATTGGGACGCTCCTCACTCAGCAACGTGTCCCTCACTTCGTCCACATATTGGGTCTATTGAATAAAAATAAGTAGAACCTTAAAGTGAATAATTCATGTAATTAGTATAAGCTTATAAGTAACAGTAATTACTTATTTCCAAGTGAATAAAAAGTAGACATTGCTGATGAGTACAGACTGGGAAAATGTGGGCGAAATAAGTTTCTGCTGATAGGTAATTGCTTGTACCTACAAGTTAAGACTTATTCAGAGGACCGTGGTTTGACAGTGGTAGTTCTCATGTCGTGATTTGTCCACCCAGTTTAACTACTAAGTGCAGTTAGCCAGTTCTCTGTAATCGTGCTCTCAATAGCCACTATGTCTTCAGGTGAGGAGGATGTGATGGCAAAAAGTGACTGCAAAAGGACGGTATTTGTAAAGATATTAAGAGATTACACTGTTGTATTAAACAAAGCAATGACACCAGGAATCGTCTATGAAAAAGAAAAAGCATGGAAAGAAATTACAGACCAATTTATTAAGGGTACAGGAAATACGTGAGCTACTATGACACAGTTGAAAATGTTACTGAATTATATGAAGACAGATGTAAAAAAGAAGGCTGATAAAAAAACCACAGGTAACAAAAAAATCAAGTTGTAAGACTGGGAAAAACATTTCCTGGAAATGATGGACTCTAATCGCAATCCAGTTTTCGAGAAAATTACAGGAGCTTGCACAGATGGTGTAGAACTACAAGATACTGTTGCCAAGAATGCAGAAGAACCGAGTACATATAATGGGACTACGGCAGACCATGCCAAAGTGAGGCGTCCACAAAAAAAGAAATTTAAACTTGAGACAGCAGAAACCGAAGGATTATCTACTACAGAACTTAAAGGACTGGTACAGCTGATTTGGCGAGCCCCCTGACGTCGTCGGGTGAGAGCGACACTCTCCAAGACTGCCGACTGCTGCCGTGTTTCATGGTGTCGCCGCATGTCCGCCTTGGCGCTATGGTGTTCAACGACCTGCTCTAGGAACATTCGAGATGCTCCACCATTGGTTGTTGAAGTCCAGTGGGAGAGGGTCTGGCAGAGCTGGTGTAAATACTGATGCCTGGCACAGGGAAAGGCAGAGATGGCCGAGCGTTAGGATGGCTAAGTTGTGTATTAGTTCTGGTTATTGAATGTCTAGACTGTTACTATGCCCGCGGAAGGTTCAATGTTATGCTTAAGCATATATTGACGACACAGTGTACAGAACCTCCGACAGCAAATACAGGTTCTCAGCGATCCCATCCGCTTGAACAAAAGCCCTCGTAGCTGGTGAGATAGAACGCAAATGCGTTAACACAACACATGTTATTGAAGTACGCATGAAATCTCCAGGCTGCACAGGTTAAGAACTCTTCGGTAGGAAGATGGTCTGTGAGCCATACATACAATTCGGCATCCGTCCTAAGTGAATGATCACATTAAAGATCGCCTGTTGACAAGCTACTGGGGTTGACGAGCTCAGGTCATATGGCAGTCTGTCCACTCAAATCATGCTTGATTACATGCTGCTCTCACTATTTGGAGCATCCAACTCTAAGTATCTTCAACATAATTGGGCAACATGGGAACATATCTTCAACATAATTGGGCAACAGGCGAACATCAACCAACCTTTAACCCTCCCCAAATAGGGAAGCCCACCACTCTTAGCCATCCAGAATGGACTGGACTACATGTTACCAATCCTTAAACCAGAGGTTTTGGACCTCACTATATTTTGCCCGTCTCTGGGCCTTCGATGCACCAGTAACATCTTTTATCTGGTGCCCCCTTTAGGGCCCCACCGACGTCTGTTAGACGAACCGCTCTTAGAACCATTGGTTCAAATGTGCGGGCGGATCGACAGACACCCTCCAGAGCCAAACTTATGGTATCCTTGAGCAGCGCAATGTTGCCATAACACTTAGAGAAGCCCAGGCGGGTAAGGATCTCCTTGAAAAGTCTTCCCACGTACTTGATTGACTCCCGTGAGGAGAGGGTTTCACCACTCCTCCCCAAATTGTCCGGACAGGGAATATCCACACATGACTGATTACTAACATCACGTACTGCATAATCGCCTCTGATGGCTCCGATGACACACATCGGTATTTAGCTGACTTCCTCTGTCCCTTGAGACTTTCTAAGGCCCTATCGTGAACCCTCTTCAGAAGCGACTTATTCACGTGCTATCTCTCCCTGGCTGAGATTAAAAGTTTTTCTCTCGCTAGTAGGTGCAGTTCCTCGGCCTACAACAATGCACGTGATCTTGCTGGGTCAGGGAGGACCTGATTATTTTGGCCAGAATAACCTCTCATGTGTGGAAACGCCCGTTTTAGTGCCAAAGGCACGGTCGCAGAAGCGACACGCGAATGCCATATTATAATAAAATACATTACACACTAAAAGCCTATTTTATGTCAAGTGGAATTCTCACCTAAGGGCAAGAGAAAATAAAAGCGGATTCGAAACACACCGCTGGACTTGTACTGTTGCCTGGTTTCGGCCACTCCTGTTGAAATAAAAGGAGCATTGCCTGGTGGTCACCACGTGGAAGTACCACGTCAGATTCCATGCACATAGTCATAGTTATTCCCGCGGTTTACCCTGCTTGCTTGAATTTCTTCATGTTGACATCCAGAGCACTGGGCGGAAATCACATTGCGTCGCATTTGCTTTTGGGCACAAGCTGTAATACGAATGATAGTACATTCGTGTCGCTTTCGTAATTAGACCTTGCCTTATTTGACACCTCCTGTAAAACTCTGATCCATTAATAAAGTCTCAACTAAATGCTATCCCAATCGTATGGTACCACTGTGTCAGATAACAGTCAACGGGCAACTGATGCCTGCTTCAGTACACATATATTTCTGGAGGCTATCATACCGTCACTGAACCTACAAATTTTTCAAGTCGCCGCCTGTACATAAGAACAGAATTAAGAAACTGTGAACGAATAAAGATGAATAAGTGCTACTCCTGTAAGCACAATATTGTTCAGTAATTTGAGCAAATTTTTTGGAAAATATTTCCCAAGAGAAACTATTTTCCAATATTTGATCAAATATGTTTTAAAAATATATCTCTGCAAAAGCAAGGCTATTCTCTGTTGTTTTAAGAAAACAATTTGGTAAAAAAATCAAACAACAGCAAGGCTAGCTGCTTTCGACAAAGACAGTCATGTGTGGACAATATCCCATGTATCAGAAAGCAATATTGGAGCGAGTGAGAAATTTTGGCCAGCGCTTAACATCTAAGTCTTTGGCGCTGGTGAGGGGGGTTTGGAGCCGCTGCGGAATGTTAGTGGCTGGGGAAACGGAACATCCCCGAGAAAACTCATCGACCAACGGCATCGTCCAGCGCGATTCTCACATGCTAAAATCCAGAGTCCGACCCCGCCGAAAATTGAACCCGGATTGTTCTGACCACTCAGCCACCGTGGACCCAACAATAATGGAGAAATGTAGAAAGATGTATGTTTACAGTATGCATAACCTTCGTAGATCATCAAAATACGTTCATTACATTTGTAAAAAAAATAATTGTGAGGTAGTGAGAGCGATAAATTTACTAGGACAATGGTCTGATAAAGTAAATAACTGTATTTGAAAATGGAAGAAAGAAAGGTCAAATTAACATGGAATATTGTAATGAAAAAAATTTAGGCAGAGGATGCTTAGTGTTACTAATCATTATAAACAATTCTCAGAAAGGAAACTGCATTATAATTTAATTTGTTTTTAAAATAATTGGCGTAACACATTTAATTTAAAAGACTGGTTATGCTAATATTCATTTAACGTCATTCCTCCCTCAAGCCTCTTTTGTATGGAAGTTATTGTGAAAGTATTGTATTACATTTGGGCATGTAAATAGAGCAAAAACAAATCAAAACCTAATGTGTCTTATGGGCATATATTGTGTTCTTGAGTAATTGTCATATATTCAAGTAGGGATTAATATAACAGTCTATATCGAACACTTTGATGTCATGATGCTGAGTTTGAATGCAACAGCTCTTGCTAACACTGATTTTACTGGTGGGAGCATCTCGAACTTGGTGTTCATGTGAGGTCGTTAGTTTAAGGTCAAGATAAGTACATTATTGATAACACAAGTGTTTCTCCAAAGATTGTAGCAGATTACGCGAGCATGTTAGTTAGTTGGTATCAATAAAATGCAGAAAAGAAGAGTGTTACAGAAAACTCGTTAAATTGGTGCAATAGATCTGCTGCAATCACGAAACTTTATAAACTTTATCACGACATAAGATAATTGCAAAACTCGGTCGAGAGCCGATTTCACACAATATATCATGCGATAATGTGTTTTGCAACGTATATGTCGACCGAGATCAGGGTAAAGAACGTGCACGATTATTCGGTGCGAAGTCCCGGAACATGAACAGAATGAAGACTTCTACTGGTCGAACTGCGCGGGTCATGTGATCGACAGTTATATAATCATCATAAAGTTGGGAGTAGACCAGGCCCTCGTAACTAGGATAGTGAAAACGTATCCTTAACCGAAGATTGCCGAAATTCCCATCCTTTGAAGACCAACATATGAAACGAAAAATATATATTGCAATGAAATACTAACTGAAATAATGCACCTACACTGATGCATGTCGTTAACAAATAGTCTAGTTTTATTATGTCTAAAAGTTAAATAGTAACGAAATGTATTTTATGAACATGACAATTCTGAAACGTCTCTTTACAGCTATAAATTGCATGTTCTGATGTTAGTACTACTTCGGGAGTTATCGACGGAAATAAGTTTCTCATTGTTTAACACGAGAGAAAGGTCTTTATTATTGTATGCTCGGGGTAAGTCGTAACTGGGCAGTACAAAGAGGAATTTGACGAGTTCTATAACAGTTCTTAAAATTGTTTAAATCATAGTGGATTCTAGGGAGCATAATTAACATATTCAGACTAGAGTGTAACGAACTGCTATTTGTGTTGTGTTGGCGCTTACATTAAAACTAAATGTGGTCAGTGACGGATCGTGAATATCTAAAGAGGCCGTCAGCTCTTGTTCTACTTTTAATTTAGTTTCGTCTGTTCAGATCAACAATATTCGTTTCAGGAAATGTTTATGCGGTATAAGATTGTTGACGGCAGCTAATAATGACTTTCTTTTTATATTTTACTAACGGTGCGCCCGCAGCTTTGTTCGCGTGTATTACTCATAGCAGATAATATTTACTTTAATTGAAAAACATATTTGTGTACTAGATAGGTAGTTCATTCGTCAAGTGTTAGGATGACAAATCTTCTACTTGAGTTAACTCTGCAGCAGAATAAGTAGTCATAGCTGTCCACGCGAAAATATGTCTTAAGTTTGTCCCTGTCACTAACAGTGACTTCGCCTGGGCCTTGTTTATAGTTACATCAATGTTGATGTGGTGAGGTAATTTCAGACTATTTATTGTAAGAGTGTAATCGAATGAAATACGTAGTTTACGTGGTATTAAGACTGATTTATCTGGAGCTACATACAACTGCACCACATAACGTCTAAGTTATTCATTGAAATTAATTTTTAAAAAATAATAATTTCTTGAGCTCAAAATTAACACGACTCAGTAGAACTGTAAAATGGAACTCCTGTATAATTTATTTCTCGCTGGTCGTACTTGATTGTCGGTCAGCCTTGAAAGTTTGCAAACTAAGTTTTCTTCTCAATGATTATGTTATTTTATAAAATAACAAAACTTGCTTTATTTTTTTTATGTATTTACGTAAGCATCATTCTGACGCGAACACCTAAATATCTATATTGGTTATGGAAAGTATTATCGACTGACTGATAACAATCTTTTTCACCCCTTTAGATGCAGCAATTCTAAAAATCTTAATTTCGCATCTTAAATATTTGTACAAATATCCAATTGAAGTGAAAATCACGACGATAGCCTTTTCAGTCAAAGTAAAATCGATCATTCGTTAAAAATCACATATCATTCCTGTACAGTACTGAGAGTTCGAATTTTGAAAAATCTTAAAAACCTTTTTACGGCCATTTACGTAATCATCATCCTTAAGCAAATATAAACTGAATATCTCGATGGGTTCGATATATATCGGCGATATATCTAAAACACATTCCAGGTCTTTTAACCTCCTAAGAGACTGAATTTCTAAATACTCTTGTATAGCATTTTAGACCACATAAGTGATGTCTCTTGGCGGCAAAAAACACGACAATAGCTCGTTGGGTTCAAGATGTATCGACGATTAATTAACTACACTTTTAATCACTTTTCACCCCTTTTCACCTTGTTGGGTGTAGAATTTCGAAAATTCCTGAAATTACTTTTCAGGCATTTGAGTAAGCATCAATCATAAACAAAAATCATGTCAATATATGAAAATCAATGGGATCTATATATATACTGATTGTGAATCAAAAACACATTTTACAATTTTTTTCACCTTTCTGGGGCCGAATTCGGAAAATATATTTTAATGGTATTTGGGATATGTACAATTGCATAAATCTAAAGCAAAGATCACTTCGATACCTCGATTCGTTCGATATATATGGAGGAATAATCGAAAATACATTTCACTTATTTTCACCCACTTAATCATCAAATTTCCAAATGTCTTTGTGTCCTATGTTAATCATTTGTATACGTGACCAATTGAAGTAAAAATCAGGGCGACAGCCAACTGTGTTCCAGTGATATAAACATTTCATTAAAACCGTATTTCACTCCTATTTACTGCTTGGGTGTCGAATTTCAAAAAATCCTAAAACTATTTTTTGGGTATTTTACCCAAGCAACATTTTGAAGTTAACACCAACTCTCTATCCCGAAGGATTCGATAGATATCGTTAGCTAATCGGAAACTCATTTAAGGTCTTTTCACCCCCTTAAATGGTGAATTTATTAAAATCTTTGAATTGGCAAATATTCGTTTTTATGTGTGTCCTATTAAAGTAAAAATCGCGATGATAGGCCGTCGGGTTCGAGCACTATCGACGTTTCTTCGGAAACACATTTCACCCTTTTTCAACCTCTTAGAGGTCGAATTTCTATAAATCCCTTCTTAGTGCTCGCCTACGACCTGAGGGGAACCCACACAAAAAATTTCACGAATCTAGGTCCAGTGTTTTGGGCTGCAGTTCGATATGTCAGTCAGTGTTCTCTTTAATGTATAGAGATTTATTGTAAGTTTTTCTGTGACTCGGAAAAATTCGCTCGTTGTAGCGTACATCTATTAAAACGGTTCTATTTGCAACATGACTAATGTAATTTTGTATACTTATCCAAGTTTTCTGAATTTTCGAGTATTGCACGACTAAATAATTAAGTATATTCGTGTGTCAGTAAAGTAGCCAGCAAATATTATGCCAAAAAATCATTTAAAATTAATCTTTTACACAGATGAGCGATGAAATTTTATTTCAACTGAACTATATATTCCGTACTAAATATTAAGCAGCTTCAAAGTACGAGACATTTTTAAGTTGCCAAATAGGAGCATGCAAAATTCGCGTTATTTTCTGCCGACAGAGTAGACTGCAAGCTATTTTATGTTCGTTTGACGTATCCCATTTGCCTACAGTAGGGCCTATCGTGTTCTGCCGCAGCTCTCGCTATTGATCAGTAACTAATTGTTCCACAGCAGAGTGACCTAACTGACGCCTCATAGACGTACGTGGCCAGTGTGATCACAGACTGTACTCTGGTAAGTAAAGGGTAGTGCAGTCTATTCTGTCACCACATTATAATGCCAATTTTACTCATCTGTACACCTACTCCCAAAACTTTAAGATACAAGCAGTCAGACTTTACAAGCTACGTTATATTGTTAGAGACGTGAAGTTTTCGCGAAAAGATTTTTGCACCACTTATTTTAAATGCCTCACGCACAAACCTGCAGTTCTGCCTCGTGGTCAGTGATTCAATAGTTTAACGCCCAGAGTCTTTGAGTTCTATCCACAAATCACATACATATGATGTCGCAGTCAACCTATTTATGACTGGCACATTCAAATGAAAGACGACACTGCACAAATTAACACACACCTAATAACCATAAATAACTGCCGATATGCACGTAAGATACTGAAAAAAAAGTGGGGCAAAAACTTCCGGACTGTATTACGTGATCTTGGAGGCCATTACGCACATTACATATCCACTATTTACATACAGTTAATATGATGAATTCTTTTATGTAGTCCTTAAGAGTGCGTGGTAGATAAATAAACGCTGAAAACATCAATTAATTGCCACGTTTTTTTCGAAGCCAATATTGATAAAATACTCAATGACATATCCTAGATAATGGTATTCGCCAACTTTATGAGTAAATATTTATCCAGAATTACTAATTCGTCACGGGCGATCTCTTCCGTCGCAGTTAAATGCACGAGGTTCCGGCGTCAGAGATTGTGCCTCAGAGTTTCGTAACACTGGAAACAATTTTTTTTAAAACGTTGGCTAAAACTATCGTCTAACATTGATATTGTTTAACTTTCGCAAATTGGCCTTAAGAAACCTGCAGTTATAGATTAATGCTTTTAGCGTTGAATTATGTGCCGCGCCCGTTTAAGGCAGCCACCTGGGTGGGCGAACTTTGCGTGTCCGACGCCACCGACGACTACAAGACAAGAAGAGAGAGCGAGAGATTTTTGGTCAGCGCTTGACATCGAGGTCTTCAGCGCTGGTGAGGGATGACATGAGGTGAGTATGGAGCAGCACCGGAATGTTAGGACGGGGGAAACGGGAGATACCCGAGATAAACCCGCCGACCAACGACATCGTCCGGCACGATTCCCACATCCGAAAATCCGGGACCCGAACCCGCTGGGAATCGAACCCGGATCTCCTTGGTTGCAGGCGAATGGTCTGACCATTCGGCCACTGCAGCCCCCTACGAAAAGAAGAGAGAAACATTAAGGGCGACTTTGGCATGGGCGTTGCGACTCGTCGTAGCCTCTAAGAGAAAATAATTGGACGGGCGTGCAATCTTCTCGCCGATAACTCGCCTCTATGAGACATTCGGTAGTAACACCATCATTTTATGGTGCAATATACTTCTTTTTAGGCATTCTGCTTAAATATTTTATTTGTGTACTACACTATTTCCAATAGCATCAGGAAGTTAATGGCGTCAAGGAGAACACCTGTAGCTATTAGGCGACAATGAGTCTTTGTTCGCCACTGCCTTCCGGGAGTGAAAGGATAATAACAACTCCCAGTCTTGAACTAGGGACCCTTGGCCTGTTGGCCAGGAGCTCTAACCGCTGAACCACAGACTAATAAATTATAATACAGTTGTGAACTGACATGGTGGCTCATTTGATGTGGGCGAACTTAGTCGCTTATTGGCTGCCCGAGGTTGTTGATGCCAGCCCCGTGTCTGTTTGCCTCCTGCATGTTACGTCAGGTTTCCTTTTGGCCTGGCTGCCGACTAGCAGGACAGCTGCTTTACGCTGATTGGCGGCGGGCGTTTCCGCCATGTTGCTGGCAGCTAACCCGTTCTGCTGGCGTGTGTTAGCGAATTCACTGTCATACCGGCTGTTTCACTTCTGTTTTCCTAAGTGTTCTGTGACTGAGCCAAGCAGTCGGACAAAATGTTAATGCGTTGATTAAAAAAAAAAAATTAACATTTCCATTATTTTTGGCAGCGAGGCAATAAGTTGTAAAGGAAAGTGGATGACATAAAATGGGTAAACACGTCGGTAACGTCCTTGAATGCAATTGCTAAACTTTCGTCTATAAAATTCTGTACGCTGAAGCATTGCACTGGACGGTGGCCATTATGTAAACATAACTGGGCTGCTACTCCCCTAAGTCCTGCTCTAACTAAGAAAATTGCGGATAATCTTTCTTAGAGCGATGAAAATGTGTCTGTCGCGAATGTAACCGCTAAGTATTGAGTGCAGCTGAGAATGGTGATTGAGTGGGAGTGCAGTAACAGTGGAATTAGAAGATGGAGGACATAGGAGTAACCCGAGGAAACGCAATGGTAATGTTCCTCATATTTGCCACGTACAAGAATAGGGAGCTACCCAGCTGGGAAAACAGCGGGAATTTTGAAAATTTGTTTCCCAATTTATCAAACTGGATAGGCGTATACTATATTACTTAGTAAGCTGACTCTTTCGTGTAATTCGTCTATCATATGTCTAAATTTATATAATTAAAATCGTTTACCTACATCTAGAATATTAAACTTTTAGTGTTAATTTGCACCCACTTTGAGGGAAGTAGGCTTACGAGTTATGCTGGTAATTTCTTGTTATTTATGGAACGTTCATAATAAAGTCGTGCTTTTCTAATTTTGTTTTATGATTGCGGTTGGTATTTTTTACGCGATAACAGTCTTGTAAATGCGTTGGTAGCCATTTTGGGATACTCCGAAACCATTTGTATTACGTATATCTAGAAATCTAAAATAGAGGTAATTCTTTTAAAAGTACTTTCTTTTCGTAGGTAAAGATATCGAACACATGTTTTGTAGTATTTCTTAAAAAAAAAAAAAAAATACCTTCTAACGCGCTGCGACAATGTTAATGCACCAGTTGTATAGGGCTATTAATCTGATATCTAAAAATTGTTTGTTTGTCTTCTCTGCATTTTTACACCATTCGTCAGATTCCAATGAAACTTGACGATATGTTATGCGTGCTCCTGCAAAGATTTCTGCCAGAAATTGTGGGAGAGCAGAAAGTGTAGAAGGTCAGAATAAGGAAATCAAAAAATTTTGTGAAAAAAATCCTTAGGTGAGTTGTGCGGTCATCAGTGAAAAATTATACTTCCCGGAAGGGGGAGGGGGAACTAGGGTACGGGGAAGAACGGGGGAAAAATAGTGAAAAAATTAATTATAAAATTAAACAATCGGCACTGCAACACATTCAAGGGAGCACAGCTAATATTATATAATATACATATATTAAATGAAGACCGTGGAAAGTCACGCACATCTCTTGTAAGACTAAAATTGTTGTTGTCAGTAGTGAAATAAAGAATCACAAACTTTCTGGTTTATTTAAATTATAAGACAATTACTAGCAAATGTTTTTAATATTTTCTTGTTCCCTGGTTATATAAAATATATACTAAAGTTGTTTTATGAAGCAAATACTTTTTTTATAAATGTTCAATATTTAAAACAGCAAAAACGCATAACTACATATAGTTAAAAAAACTGTGGTGTACTAGCTTTTGTTTTCGGTACATATTCAGTACGAACCACGTTAACTTGTTACTCCATGTCCGACTGAAGACACAATTTTAATAGCTCGATGCGTCCACATGTCTGTCCGCCAGTCACGTGAACAACAGCCAGTGACATTCCTCCAATGATTCTTTGTGTTTGTCCAGTAAAATCTTGTGAAAGCCGGGAGTAACAATATCTCGTCGTGTCTGTCAGAAAACCGTCCGTCAACTCTCCGTCCATCTTCTAGCCATGCGTATTACCATAACATGTGAACAATTTGATGCCGGCATAATGCCACAATGCCACCGACTGGCCATGAAGGAACATTAGTTTGAAGTAAAATGTATTCACAAAAAAACGAGATATTATTTTGAAAACAGTGCACATTTAAAAAATACTTCAACGTGATAATCCAGTTGGGCTGTAACCAGCTCATGAAAATGCAATACATTCAAAACAAGACGTAGGCAATCGGTACACAGTCTTCTAATCATCTTATAATGAACTTTTTTCTTCCATGGAACGTACCGGAAACAAAACGTACACATAAAGGAAGGATGTTTGTCGTCCAATTATTTAGCGCATATAATTAGCTGTTGGGTACGTTACTGCAGCACAGTAGGGCCGAATCGCCAAAACGTGGCCAAAAGTCTCAAAATTAACTTTAGTTCAGATGAATTATAGATTTCATATTGCAAACATAAAAGTTCAGTGCAAACTAAATCACCTTTATTTACACATAGATATGTGTGCATTTTTCAGGATTCGCACCTAAAGTTGACACTTTACTCTGACTGTCTATATAAACAAAACACTTCATTTGTCGTTGAGTAAAAAGGATCGTTACGTATTATATGCGACTCAAGTTACTGTTTCCACTAGATGTACTTATTTAACTCCAAAACTTGTATCGTAATATGTATAATTATATTTGTGGACATATTTCTAACTCAATGCATTTTCTAAGCATTTGGTGAACTGGACCATACCTACAAAAAATCCGTCGCGATATCCTGTGTTCTTTCCTTTCGTAAAGTAAAATATACTTCTTTGGCTACATGCTGCCCAAAAATTACGTGCTACACCTTGCTATTTTATGAGATAGGCCAGATGTAGTAGGGAACTGCGCGCTGATGACTGAGCTCATATTCGACGCACGTGTGTGTTCATTGCATGTAGTGTCAGTATAGCCGTTAAAGTGTAATGTTTTGTTGTTTGGTTTGTGGATTAAGAT